>SJYC01026175.1:0-20410 GCA_006408675.1 Madoqua kirkii
TCAGAGCCACCTGGTAGAAAACTTTAGACAGAGGACAGTGAAGATGGAACATGGACTATGACCCCGGGCAGCTGGGGTCCCCACAGGACCCTACAGTGGTATTTCCTGGTTTCCCACGGGCGAAAGGAAGTCATCAGCTGCCTTGGTTGGGGTTATAAGATAGCAACATAAACGTGTCTGGAGTCAGTAGAGTCACCTGGAGATTAATTCTGAACACTCGGCCACCTTGTTGAGTGCCCGATTGCCCATCTGACACTAAAATGATAGCAGGGAAGGGTTACAGGATGTGCCGTGGTTGCCACAAATTGAATCAGTTCTGAGGAAATATGCTGCTGATTTGAACTTCTAGAACACTTGAGGTTCTTATGGAAAAGTCGGAGGGCTCTGGAAGCTTCTCTTCTCTTTTTCAGTTGTTAGTTGCAACATGGGCCATATGTATTCTATATCACATAGCACAAATACTCAGAGAATATAAGCCCATCTTTCTGTGACAAAACTGATGTCTAGGAGCATCTGTTTCCCACCAGCACATATCAACTTGATGGCAGGTTTGGCAACGGGCCAGTGGCATCCCAGCTACACTCACTATGATCCAGGGGCTGACCCCTCCACCAAACACAGGAGCCACAACTCAGAGTCCATGGTAGTTTCAGGACTCATGAAAATGCTTTCATTTCTTTCAAAATCAGAAAAGAAAATTCAGGTCAAAGAAAATGCTAATACATTCATCTTTATACCAACAGAACAGGGAAATATGACTTTTATGGGGAAAGGGATCCATAAAGACCCAAAAGAGCCTAGGACCTATGAAGTCACAGGCAGACTTGGTTATCTTTGATTGTGGATGGCCAGGTATATAATTCCCAGGACACTTCAGGAAAATGAAAAATGTAGGGTCTCTTGTACAAAGGTACAAATTATTGTGGATTTCAAGGCAGTGCCACCAAAACATTAAACCAAGCCTAGGGTCCTCAGAAGGAGAAGGCAATGGCACCCCACTCCAGTACTCTTGCCTGGAAAATCTCATGGATAGAGGAGCCTGGTAGGCTGCCGTCCATGGGGTCGCTGAGAGTTGGACATGACTCAGTGACTTCACTTTCACTCTTCACTTTCATGCATTGGAGAAGGAAATGACAACCCACTCCAGTGTTCTTGCCTGGAGAATCCCAGGGACAGCAGAGCCTGGTGGGCTGCCGTCTATGGGGTCGCAAAGAGTCGGACACGACTGAAGCGACTTAGCACCAGCAGCAGCAGCAGGGTCCTCAGAGCATGGGGTCCTATGTCATTGCCCTTGTTGAGTGAAGGAGGCCACCACCATACTGTTAGGAACGAGTATTGCATAAGTTAAGAGTAGGATCTCCATCTCTGTTATCACCCTGTCTTTCTACAGGTCCAATTCTTTTTCTTCCTCTGTGCATCTCCTTCAACCACAGCTAGCCAATGAGAGGACAAGAGTACCAAAGAAGGATGTGGCTGTTCTGGGCATTTGGTTGAGAAATTTCATTCTTTTTACGACAATCATTACTTTGATGACCCTTTAAGTTCCACTCTGTCATTGGGCAGAGGATCTTTTTTACCTTTTCACCCACAAATACACCTTGGTACCTAATCTTAGCACATGTCACTGTCATAGGTAAGTCCCTCCCCCCTACCATTGCTGTGAAACATAATATGGTTGGTAAAGAAACTTCTGCTGTTAAACCCACCTCAACAAAAGTCAGCGTTATTTATTTATGATGTTACATGAATCATCTGTATGTTCCCTGATAAGCCCTGGGCTGTGTGTCTTTCATTGCAGCTGACATTTTGCTGCCATTTGCCAAGCTAAGTAACTATTGTGCAATCTCTCCGAGCTGATGCATGGTCATTGTTTTGCACAAAATGGATTTTTAAGTCCACTGAAAGGCTTTCCAAAGAATATAATTTGACAAAGTAAAATTTTGCCCATATAACAGAAATCAGCCAGGGCTGCTCCAAATGTATTTTTTAAGATAGCTAAAAGGATTTCTGCAGAGAGTTTGACAAAGTATTTTACTTTTGTGCACAAAGCAAAAATTGATTAGTTTTGAACAAAAAGGATTTCTCGGGGCGCTGAAAGGCTTTTCTCTGAAATTAAATATATTCTTTGGCTGGCGGAATAGGATATTTGAAAGGAGTGTCTTTGAGAAGACAAATAGTTGTCAGTGACATTTTTTTTTTAGGAACAAGTTAAAAGAATCTACTTAAATGACATTTTCAACCACCAAAACCTGGTTTGGTTCCAGATGTCTTACTACTCACAGAAAGATGCTCCATTGTCCAGTGGATGAGACTCACTACATGATTCATTCGCTTGTTTCATCCTGCTTCTAAATTGATAGAATCACTGAGTAGGCATTTCACTGAACACTCTTCCCCTTCAGTTAAGCCACAGAAGACAAGAAATCTGAACATATTGGAAGGCACAGAGTTTTAACTTAAATTGTTTAGCTTCAGGGAAATTTTGCTGACAATTTTCCTGGTATCCCCAGTGTTCCTTTGTGAGGAGGGGCGGACTGGTTTGGTTCCAGATGTCTTACTACTCACAGAAAGATGCTCCATTGTCCAGTGGATGAGACTCACTACATGATTCATTCGCTTGTTTCATCCTGCTTCTAAATTGATAGAATCACTGAGTAGGCATTTCACTGAACACTCTTCCCCTTCAGTTAAGCCACAGAAGACAAGAAATCTGAACATATTGGAAGGCACAGAGTTTTAACTTAAATTGTTTAGCTTCAGGGAAATTTTGCTGACAATTTTCCTGGTATCCCCAGTGTTCCTTTGTGAGGAGGGGCGGTGATATGGAAACATGCAACTTATACAGAAACTGCTTCCATTTTTTCTAAAAGCATCAGTCTGCTGCCTGGAAAGTTTTAAAGTCAGAAGATAAATGCTATGACCTACTTACCCAATGTGCTGTGAGAGCTTTGTATTCAGGTGTGCAAGTGCATGCACGCCTGTGTATGTGCGTGTACGTTAGTGCAGGCGGCATGTAAGCAAGTAGGTGTGGCTATGCGCGTGTTCGTGCATGCTAAGTTACTTCAGTCATCTCTGACTCTTTGTGACCCTGCGGACTATAGCCTGCCAGGCTCCTCTGTCCATGGGATTCTCCAAGCAAGAGTACTGCTGTGGGTTGCCATGCCCTTCCTCCAGGGGATCTTCCCGACCCAGGGATAGAACCTGGGTGTCCTGTATTGCAGGCAGATTCTTTACCATCTGAGCCACCAAGGAATCCCCACGTAGGGCTCCAATCAAATTTTTAAGTAGTGATCATTTCTTAAATATAAAGAATGTGTTTTGGAGTATACATAAAAGTAATAATTTACAACATCCGTATTTTTTGGTATTTATCTTTGTGGATGTGTGCTTTTATAATTCACCAGTATACATTTGGAATTTCTTTTCCCAGCTCAGTTGGTAATCTCTGAGTAAAATCACAATAGGACAAAGTCAAACCATCCCTGTCCCTCATTCTCGGTTATACCATTAAGTATAAAACCCAAATCTAAATTTTATTCATCAAGTTGCTGAAGCTTTAGAAATTATGTATATTATTACCTATTGTATATCTGGAAATTAAGGGTAACTTGTTTTTAACAGTTTCCTTATTTAACTAGTCTATATTCATCTTTAGGAAACAAGTCTTTGATTTGTTTATATTAACTGTCACAGAAGATTACAATATGTAACCTTATTTTGTCCTCTTGTCTGAAATCAAAGGAATTTAAGGTAAATAGACTCCTCTTTACTACAAGATGTTTCTTATCATGCTTGCTTTCTAAGCTGTGATATTTAAATAGAGGAAATGAGAATCAGCAGGTCAGCTTCTTCTCATCTTCTTATTCACCAACAGGAGGAACACACACACCCCCGAATGCTCTCAGACACCTCATTATTATAGGACTACCTCCTTAAAACTTGACAATGGACAGCAAAAACAATTTATGGACCAGTTTCTGGCTCACTATCAAAAGGAAACAAGCAAAACAAGTATAACAAACCAACAGGACTCTGATTACTAACCTACTTTTTGGAAAAGACTAACACAACACACCATTTCACCTCATGTCTTGACTAAAGACCACACCAGAGGTTACTCATGTTGTAGGGCAAGCAAGTTTAGAAGTTCATAGCTAACAAAGTAAGGCCATTCACTGTGGTTGTCAAATCCAAGGGGGCCATAGGTGGATGAATCAGCCTGCTGGGTAACTCTTGGCATGTGGTTTCTTTGGACACTTTACCCTGGAGACAAAAATAAAATGGTGATATACAGCAGGCACACCTGTTCATACAAATATTTGATGGTGTACTAATAGTAAGAGTGAGTCAAGACCAGCCCTTCACACTGAAAACACAGAAAAATGCACAGATATTTTTAAATGCCTCAGAAACAGAAAAGCTTAATAGCAACAGGAAAGCAAGATGAACTAAGAGCTCAGAAGGAACTGAACACTGACAGAAAGATAGGAAAATGTAACTGTCCATTAGGGACCACTTCCAATGACAAATCATGACATTTCCTTAGGAAATGGGAGAATATAAAGCGTCTGAGTTGCTGAGGAATGAAAAGTCACAGAAACACAAGGTCATAGCCATTGCTCACTCAGAAGCGGCAGCTAATGTTAAAATCACAGTGTAGAAGCCAAGACTTTCCCCCTCAAATTCACAACTGTAAACTCCCTTAAAAGCTACAGTTACTTTTAGAGGTGCTATAATGAGTTGGTTTCTTTATACATTGGTTGTGTATTTTGTGTGTGTGATGATATATTCCCCCTTTAAGTGAGTGACATTAGTTCGTGTTTCCTCAAATAGAATAGCCTTGGTACTTCCACAAACCTTGGGCAAAAGAGAAAGAAATCCTAAGAATGACTGGTAGTAAATTTTCTGCCATCATCAAAATGTGGGCTAGCACCAGATTTAGCTTGATTTTAGGGAAAAATAAATAATTGGTATTTCTTATACTGGAGCACAGGATTTGCCAGTTCATACCCATTACACTCCCATCATGATGTGGTGGGCACTTACTAGGTCTCATAGTGAAAAGAAATAACTGAGTCTCAGAGAAGTAACTCAGAAAAGCCAGATTCTAAACCCAATCCTCAGTTCAGTTCAGTTCAGTTCAGCTCAGTTCAGTCACTGAGTCATGTTCAGTTCTTTGCAACCCCATGAATCGCAGCACGTCAGGCCTCCCTGTCCATCACCAACTCTCAGAGTTCACTCAAACTCATGTCCATCGAGTCGGTGATGCCATCCAGCCATCTCATCCTCTGTCTTCCCCTTCTCCTCCTGCCCCCAATCCCTTCTAGCATCAGAGTCTTTTCCAATGAGTCAGCTCTTCGCATGAGATGGCCAAAGTACTGGAGTAACCCAATCCTGCTACTGCTAAGTCACTTCAGTCGTGTCTGACTCTGTGCATCCCCATAGACGGCAGCCCACCTGGCTCCGCCGTCCGTGGGATTCTCCAGGCAAGAACACTGGAGTGGCTTGCCATTTTCTTCTCCAGTGCATAAAAGTAAAACATGAAAGTCAAGTCGCTCAGTTGTATCCAACTCTTAGAGACCCCATGGACTGCAGCCTACCCGGCTCCTCCATCCATGAGTTTTTCCAGACAGAGTACTGGAGTGGGGTGCCATTGCCTTCTCCGATCCTAGCTGAAGGCAAACCCTGTGCTTCTAATTTCAACACTATGACAGTCTTGCTGCTGGTACACATGAGCCCTTTGCCCTTACGTGGGTTGTTTACTCCTTCTTTATTATATGTACACCCCTATGAAATCACCCAGAAGGTGGTAATGGTATTACCTGATCCAGGGGATTGTTATTCTGAAGAGTAAGTGAGAAAATGTTGCATGGTGCCTGGCATGTCAGTATGGTGCCCACTTCACAGCTATACAATTGCAATTTCATACCAGGCCAGGGGGTCCCTAATGGCTTACTTACCCTAGATGAGCTTCAGGGTGACAGAAGATTCCTGAAGTGGAAAGGGTGATGCTATGGAAATATACACATATGATCTATATAGTATGTGCCTACGGCAGTGTACTTAGTCACTCAATGTCTGACTCTTTGTGACCCCATGGGCTATAGCCCTCCAGGCTCCTCTGTTCATATGATCTTCCAGGCAAGAATACTGGACTGGGTTGCTGTTCCCTTCTCCAGGAGATCTTCCTGACCTAGAGATCAAACCCGTGTCTCCTGCATTGGCAAGCAGATTCTTACCACTGAACCTCTGGGAAGCCCTCTGTAGGGTACAGGGTAGCTCAAGTAGCTGGGTAGCCTGGGAACAGGGAAATGGCTGAGAAAATCAGAATCCATCCCCTTAGAAGTGTCTACCAAGACTTCAATGAGAGGAGAAGGCATTTACCCTATAGGGAACCCATGACAGTTAAAGAGACACTTAGGTCATTTTAAAACTCTTATAACAGCAGAATCATCTTAATACAGCAGCCATTAGTCAATTTTGCCAATTGAGAACCAGACTGCATCTGTTAAAAAGGAAAGAAAAATACTTTCAGAACTGCTCTTTCAAATTTCCTGGATATGATATTGAGATGCAATTTTAAAAAATTCTGATTGCCCATTAAGCTTCATCTTTCTCACTTCTTTTCAAATGGCCATTCATAAAATTTCAGTTTTGAAAAAGGTGGGGGGATATCTTTCAGGAAAAGTTGCAAATCAGGTTTAAAAACCCTGCCACACTTGTTCAAAGTTCTAAGCATACTAAATAAGGTCAAGGGAACTTATTGGCAACTTAGCACATTGATTTTTATTTGGAAGTTGCAAAAGAGCCATCTATTTTTATTTTCCTTCCCCAGTGTGTTTTGAAAATCTGGAAATGGCTCTGAAAAATGCAGATTTTTATCTTCCCTTGAAACACTTGAACATCTGCCAACATGCCAATATTAAGCCCAACATTCTCAACCAGCAACAACCAGCTGGAGCTGCAGGGCAGTGATTCCTACTGGTGCACTTGCTCCCCAATATATTGCAGTTCCCACCATTCTCTATGTCTCGTATCAGTCCACTTTTCTCATTTTTGCTCTTCGTGTTTGAATTCATGATCCCTGATACAGAGACCAAGAAGGATCACAAAAGCAGCCATGCTCTCCAAGTGCTGGACTTTGGTTCATCCGTCTACCTAATACTGCCTTATGAACTGGACTGTCATCCACTGCAAGTTAGGTGATGTTCTGCACAGGTGTTTTAGCTTTGTCTCCTTCAAATCTTGCTAGATCGACAGACCAGGAAATAAGGTGCGGTCTCTCTACAGCAGAAGCAAGAGCGATCAGGGAGATATTGACAAGTGAATTGGTTTTTCCTGGAGTCCCACACATGTTTGCCTAATGCCCATGTGAATGATCATTAACTGAAACATTTCACCACTGACAGTAGAAGCTAAATCTTGGACTGAGGTTGTATGTGCTTCCTTCCATAAAACTGGACTCTGATAGTGTGGAACACTGAATGAGCATTTTCTTCCCAGTTCATTTATGGCCAAGTACCTGTGGGTAATAGATACTGGAGTAGGACAGAAGCAGAAGTAACACATGGTTTGTACTCTTGTGGATCTTTCACACTAGTAATGAAAACAAATGTCATTTGGGGCAGATGGACATGATACAACTGACTTGCCGGAAGGAAGATAAAGTAGAGAGATAGACTGGATTCTAGAGACACGAACTTGGCCAAATGGGGTAAATATTTACTAATACTCCAGAGAAGAAATGAAGAGAGGCTGGACCAGACTTAAGAAATAAAACATTAGGAAGGAAGGGAAGTCTTAATGTTATGTAACAGAAAGCACTCAAGACCTCACTGTTCAAAAGAAAGTAAAGTCCACCTCAGTTCCCACAGGCAACTCTGGTCAAATTTAAATGGAGAAGGTGAAACTGTGCTCTTAGATCCCTTTAGATCTGATCATACCCCTGGTCGCTACACTTACTCTCCATTTCTCCACAGTCCCCACCATTCTCTAATGCTAGTTTATTTCACTCACTATCTACATTTAGAATAACTATATTTATTTTCAAATATGTTTAACTATTTTTTAAATGCATTTTATCAAGGCCCAGAATTGATCGTTTTATTTCAGCTTGAAATGTAATTTTTTTTACAAGGCTTTCGGTCATCGCATGCTCTCATCTCAATTTTCCACACCTCTGTGTTCCCAAAGCAATTTGCCAGGCCTGTTTTCTCCCACTGACTATGCTGTGTTATAGTTATTTACTTGAGTGTCTCTCATACCAGCTCATGGTCAAAGTATCTGGAATACAGAAATACAGTGGACTGAATGATGCTTCCCTCATCCCTGCTCCAGAAAAAAAGATATGTCTACCCAGAATCTGTGACTGTGATCTTCCTTGGAAAAGGAGTCTTTGATGATGTACTAAATTGAGGGTCTTTAGATGAGATCATTCTGGATTACTTGCTGCTGCTGCTGCTAAGTCGCTTCAGTCGTGTCCGACTCTGTGAGACCCCAGACGGCAGCCCACCAGGCTCAGACAAGGGCATATATTGAAGTGTCTCGGCCACTAGAAACTGGAAGAGGCAAGGAAAGATTCTCCTCTATGGCCTTCAGAGGGACTGCGGCTCTGCCAGCATGTACATTTCTGAACTCTGGCCTTCAGGGTTGTGAGAGAATCAATTTCTGCTGTTGTCAACCACCCAGTTTGCAGTCATGTGCTATGGCAGCACTAGGAAACTAGTACAAAGTGTATTATCAATGCATATTCATTTAAATAGTTATGCACTTGATTAAGCATTTCAGGGCTAGGCTACTCCTTAATCCAGTGATTGCAAGCCAAGAATCAATTGTAAGCTCCTCGAAAGTAAGGGTGGTAAAATCTAATATCACAGTCAGATAAACATGAGCCCTGTCTGTAGTCAGTAAAGGCTGAGGTATCCCTGTCTTCCTCCAGGGCTTCCCTAGTGACGCAGTAGTAAAGAATCCACCTGCCAACGCAGGAGATGCAGGTTCAATCCCTGGGTCAGGAAGATCCTCTGGAGAAGAAAATGGCAACCCACTCCAGTATTCTTGCCTGGAAAATCCCATGGACTGTGGAGCCTGGAAGGCTATAGTTCATGGGTTGCAAACAAGTCAAGACACGACTTAGTGACTAAACAGCAACAGCACCTTCCTCTAAGACCCTCTAGAAGTAGAAGCAGAAAACTGAGCCTCAGTGAGGGGGAAATTCCTGAACTGGCTCTTTCAGTTCCCAGGGTCACAGTGCAATGGCTGGTAACCCTGTGTCGGTGTCTAAGCTGGCAGCTTCTGCCAGTCTCTGTGGGGACCAGGGAAGCCGCTCTTCACCTGTTGAGCCTAAGGAAAGCCACACCTGCAGAAATCATAGTTATGTATTTTGTAGAATCTTTTCTCTCCTCTGGGAGGGCCCCTCATTTTTCCACCCACCCCCTACTGCCACAAATGGATAATATGAATCTGCTCCTGGACTTAACATCTGGTGTTCAAACACATTTTTCAGAAACTTGTCAATTAGAAAAGTCTGGATCTGCTTGTATATTGTGAAATGAGAGGGGGAAAAGCAAACTAAAAATAATGTATTCAATTTAGTACCACTTAAAATAAGTTTTAAATAAAGAATAGTTAGACAGTAATGATGACTGGAGGATAAGGAGCTGAAATAGCTACAGTAAATATTTCTGGGTAGTGAGATTCCTGGTTATATATTTTATGAACTATTCTGCTTTTTATATATTTTTAACTGATTGCATTTTCTCTATTAAATATCAATATTTTAAAATCAATAAAAATAAAATAAAAACACAAAATAAAGGCTATAGCATCTTGAGTATTTAGAAACTGAGATGAGTGTTGACCCAAGAGACTAATATATGCATGCCAGTTGCCTAGATCATGAATAAACAGATGTATTATACCACAAAATACAGCATCAACTCCATGATGGAATGGAGAGAAAAAGCAAGGCTGTAGGAAATCCAACTTGTTTTCGATGCATGAAACAGGGCACTCAAAGCTGGTGTACTGGGACAACCCAAAGGGATGGGATGGGGAGAGAGGAGGGAGGGGGGCTTTGAGGTGGGGGAAACATGTATACCTGTGGCTGATTCATGTCAATGTATGGCAAAACCTATCACAATATTGTAAAGTAATTAGCCTCCAATTTAAATAAATAAATAAATTTTTAAAAAGGAAATATAAAAGAAATCCAACTTGTGGAATAAAGAAGACCTGAGTTGGAATCTCCATCCTTTAATAACCATGTAACCTTGAGCAAATTCCCTAAGCACTAATTTACTAAGATAGTGTACAAAAATCACTTGATATAATAGCTGATATATAATAAGATTCATATAAATATCAACAATCTATCAATTATCATCAGATGGGTTACCAATAATTTAGATTATCATAAACATTAATTTCCAATTGACATTCCTTATTAGAATTTTTAATTCAGTTTATATTAAGCTACGCAGAACAAAACTGGGGATGTAAGCAATCTAATGTTAAGTAATACTTTATTATTTTAGAGCAAGTCATCAGTTCAGTTCAGTTCAGTCACTCAATCGTGTCCAACTCTTTGTGACTCCATGAATCGCAGCAAGCCAGACCCCCCTGTCCATCACCAACTCCCGGAGTTCACTCAGACTCACGTCCATCGAGTCCGTGATGCCATCTAGCCATCTCATCCTTGGTCATCCCCTTCTCCTCCTGCCCTCAATCCCTCCCACCATCAGAGTCTTTTCCAATGAGTCAATTCTTCACATGAGGTGGCCAGAGTACTGGAGTTTCAACTTTAGCATCATTCCTTCCAAAAAAATCCCAGGGCTGATCTCCTTCAGAATGGACTGGTTGGATCTCCTTGCAGTCCAAGGGACTCTAAACAGTCTTCTCCAACACCCCAGTTCAAAACCATCAATTCTACGGCGCTCAGCCTTCTTCACAGTCCAACTCTCACATCCATACATGACCACTGGAAAAACCATAGCCTTGACTAGATGGACCTTAGTCAGCAAAGTAATATCTCTGCTTTTGAATATGCTATCTAGGTTGGCCATAACTTTTCTTCCAAGGAGTAAGCGTCTTTTAATTTCCTGGCTGCAGTCACCATCTGCAGTGATTTTGGAGCCCCCTCCCAAAAAAGTCTGACACTGTTTCCACTGTTTTCCCATCTATTTCCCATGAAGTGATGGGACCGGATGCCATGATCTTTGTTTTCTGAATGTTGAGCTTTCAGCCAACTTTTTCACTCTCCTCTTTCACTTTCATCAAGAGGCTCTTTAGCTCCTCTTCATTTTCTGACATAAGGGTGGTGTCATCTGCATATCTGAGGTTACTGATATTTCTCCCAGCAATCTTGATTCCAGCTTGTGCTTCCTCCAGCCCTGCATTTCTCATGATGTTCTCTGCATATAAGTTACATAAGCAGGGTGACAATATACAGCCTTGTCGTACTCCTTTTCCTATTTGGAACCAAGCTGTTGTTCCATGTCCAATCTAACTGTTGCTTCCTGACCTGCATACAGATTTCTCAAGAGGCATGTTAGATGGTGTGGTATTTCCATCTCTTGAAGAATTTTCCACGGTTGATTGTGATCCACACAGTCAAAGGCTTTGGCATAGTCAATAAAGCAGAAATAGATGTTTTTCTGGAACTCTCTTGCTTTTTCCATGATCCAGCGGATGTTGGCAATTTGATCTCTGGTTCCTCTGCCTTTTCTAAAACCAGCTTGAACATCAGATAAGTCATACCATGACTAATTTATATCTTTATTCTGGTGCATGAGAGTATATATTTTCCAGATGACCACAAACTTACATAAAATTATAATCAAACAAGCAACTTTCTATTTATAAAAAGAGGGTCTCTGGTTAGACCTTCTATAATATTTGGCAAGAACTGAGTTTTTTAAGATGTAATATCTATTGATTGTTCAGTAGGGGGAATTCCTGAGGTGTTTTAATGTAATCTATTAACCAATCTTACAAAGGAGGAATGAGACATGATTCCACAGCCACTCAGCTAGGGAGTGGTAAGGAAGTCAAGTCTTGCATTTCCTCAACCAGGCAAGGTCTTTCCACTGGGCAATTTTTGTTTGTCTCTGGCATAGAGGCAAGCACTCCATCCATTCTGTTGCTATAATACTGGTGGGAATATGGGGCAGTCAAAGCCGCCTCTAGCAGACAATTCATGCTCAGATAAGGATATTAGTTATATGAAGAACACAGACTCATGATTAATTGGTGCTCAAGTGAATGGTAAATACGTGAGAGGATTGGGTGAGGTTTTGATACTTGTTTAAACATTAATTGAGAGAATTAAGAGAGATTAAATTATTAAAAACTTTATGATATCACTTGCTTTATCTTCATAGCATTGGCTTAATCACTCATGATGTCTCTCTTAAGCCTGTTCAGGATATATTTGCCTATGGGATTTTAAAGATATGTGAAATAAGAATTACCATGCAGCAGTGATGGGAAGGACACTAACATGATGCCAATATACTCATCCTCCTTCTTCCTATCAAAATTATCTTTCACATAGTCAAGTACCTAATGCAGGGGGAAGAAAAATAGGACTTTATAAAAGAAATCATGTTTAACTCTAAATGTAGGTAAGAGGATATTGAGAGGAACTTTTCCTGTTGCCCCAGAATCAATGATCTGAGGCCAGAATTGAGGTCAAAAAGTATGCAGAACCCCAATTTTAAAGAGAGGACCCCAAAATTATAGCAGGACAATCTGTCTGAGGCTTAAAAAGAAGGGAAGAAAACTAGTGTTAGTCCTAACACCTGAGGTATGGGTTAAGAACAGAATAACTGGAGTCTTTAGGAACAGGAGTTGAAGGTAAGATCTTACTTTCCTCTTTTCTGACAAAATGAAGTGTGTGTGTGTGTGTGTGTGTGTGTGTGTGTGTGTGTGTTGGACGGAGTGAGGGGGCAGCTCCAAGAAACTCATTCAAGTAGACATCTCACTGGATGCCAGTGAGAAAGGGAAGCAGCATCTTACTTCCAGGTGGATTCTTGAAAAACTACAAAACATACAAATTCACCTGTGCTCTGAGCAACATATAGTGAAGAAGTTAATGTATGTACTTGACACGTGTCCCTGAAATTTGGGGCAGGTGAGGAGAGGGTAACATCTAAAGACACAGAGACAGGTGTCTGCTTTTCTCCAAGGCAGGAGGTTGCCAGAGTTGGTCTGAGCCAGACTTGAATAGAGACCATGCTACCATGTGGCTGGGAAGAAACTGATGGAGACCACATCAGTGGTCTTACATTTTGTGGGGGACAGTGCCATAAATCAGCTCAAAGTCTCTGGGAAAGCTCCCAGATGTTCCAGATAAAGTAAGCTATCATAAAGTTGCCAGGGGAAGAGCAAGTTCTGCTTGCAAAAGAGGTTTGGGGTATTGACTACTTTATTGTTGTTGCATTGCTAAGTCACATCTGACTCTTGCGACCCCATGGACTGTAGACTGCCAGACTTCTCTCTCCATGGGATTTCCCAAGCAAGAATACTGGAGTGGACTGCCATTTCCTTTTCCAGGGGATCTTTCCGATTCAGGGATCAAGCTCAACGTCTCTTGCACTGCAGGCGGACCGTTCACCACTGAGCCACCAGAGACTACTACTGCTGACTACTTAGCAGGGTTAAAACAATATAGGGCTGCCTCTGTCTTTGTGAGTCCTTGATAATAGAGTGGAATGGCTGTGAAGCTGTCCCCTCCAATGTAAACAAATGCATCATCTATGCTAAGTCCATCTCAATAGCCGAGGATGGCTGCAGAGTGGAAAGTGAACTGAACCAAAACCTGACTAGTCAAACAGGATACTAGGGGGATTTTGCTACTGCCCTGGAACTGACTCTCTGCAGAATGTATTAGGCTTATGTGTTTTCCAAACAGGCACATTTTAAAGATGACACTTTCTAAAGAAAGACACCTACAGAGGACATCAGACACTTCCCTTAAAGCTTATTAATATATGGACATTGGACCTGGTTCTCCCAGCCCCTACTACAATTTCCCACCTGCATTCCCTCCTCAATTTGAAGAAAACTGAAGAGAGAAGAGGAGCCAGTCAAGAAGTCTGAGCGGTATGGGAAGTACTGTGTTCACCGTAATATGCCACTTTTGCCATACTTTGAAGCCAAGAAAGTAAGGGGCGGGGGTATTCCAAAAGAGTTACCCATAGAGATTAGAGCGATGACAGAAATTGGGAAATGGCATTCTACCCTCATTTGGACGTCTGCTTTTAGTCAGTGGACCTGCTAATCTAGCCCTGGGTCTGTGTGATGAGAGAAGATAAGCGTTGGAAGAAATGACAAAGAATTGTCCTGTACACATCCCTTTTGCTAAAACAGCAAGATCCATGCATTTCTGGAACTTAAACTGGACTCTGCAGAGGGCACCTATTATTTTGCCTTCCTGCTATTAACCCATATGAGACTTGCCTACTGAGCAAGGGGACCCCAACAGCAACAGACTCTGAGGTGGAGCCGAGAGACAAGGAAGAGGTTGCCTGAAGCCAGATTTCCAAAATCAGGCAACAGGGCAGCACGAAGGCATTGCAGACTCCCCCATAGAATTCACACTTGCTCCCCATGAAAGAGCCAGCACTTGAAATCTTAACATGGTAAGACATAGACACCGCAAACAGAGAGGCTGCAACGTCAGTCACTGAGTGCAGAGACAACTGTCTCCTTTCTCTCCCTGTTTTTGTCCCCAAACCACAGGAGAAACTAGCCCTGGAAGAGGCAGGAAGATGTCTCTAAGCAAGATCACCTCCTCTCATCTATTCAAGCTGCCAGGGTCCCAGGCTCTGCGTGTTCTAAAGGGCAGAGAGATGTTTAAGTCAAGTTTCAGACTGATCCAGACTTAGTAATGTTCATTTATGGGTTAGACAAGGGAGACTGAATGAAGTAGTTGAAAACAGGGAATGAAGAAAAAAATATTTTATATTATATGGCTCAGAGAGTTAGTCTCTGTAATATGTCTTTAAAATATACATAAACTTATTTTTTAGGGTAGTTTTAGATTTACAGCAAAACTGAATAGACCATAAAGAGAGTTCCTATATGCCCCTCCCTTTACACAGGGAGAATTTCCCCCACTCACATCAACAATCTCCCCCACTCGCATCAGTATTCCACACTGGAGTTTGTTTGTTACAGTCTACGGACCTACACTGACACATCCTTAACATCAAAGTTCAGAGTTTATTATAATCAAAAGTTCATTATCAATCCAGGTTTACGCCAAGATTCAGACTTGTTATATGTTGTATGCGTGCATTCCAACGTGCTGCAATCATGTCCGACTCTGTGTGACCCTAGGGATGCAGCCTACCAGGCTTCTCTGTCCGTGGAATTTTCCAGGCAGAATACTGGAATAGGTTGGCATGCCCTTCTCCAGGGAATCTTCCTGACCCAGGGACCAAAACCACGTCTCTTACATCTACCTGCATTGGCAGGTGGGTTCTTTAACACTAGTGCCACCTGGGAAGCCCTATATGTTTTATGGGTCTTAATAAGTATATACTGACATGTGAATATGCTTATAGTATCATATAGAAGAGTTTTATTGCCCTAAAAAATTCATAATTGCCACCTGCAATGTACCTTTTACCTATGTATTTTATCTGAAATAGTAATGGCTCATTTTTGGTTTACATACTCCGAACCTTCCCACACTAGTGAATAATAATAATCTGTAATCGTATATTACCATTTGATGGTTGATGAATCAGGTTAATTTCATGATTGTTTATTCCATTTTCTTGCTATAATGTTCCTCCTCCCAGGGTATTTTAGTCTGCATAAACAGGGTCTACCAATATATTAATAATATTCCAATGAAATCCCTGCAGAACATTTGGTCCTGTTCAACATGTTCACAGAACATTTGGTCCATGCCAAAATGTTCTTGCAATTTAGACCTGTTCAAACGTTCACAAGCATATTTGGCCCATGTCAAATCATTCTGGACAGGACCAAATATCAAAACCTTTAAGCATGGACAAAATGACTTATGGAGCTTTTCAATAGGACCAAATATCTGCCAACCAATAAAATAAAAATAAAACAAAACCAAAAGCATCTCTACACCTTTTTAACAGGGCTTCCCTGGTGGCTCAGTGGTAAAGAATCCACCTGCAATGCAGGAGACGCAGGTTCAATCCCTGGGTCAGGAAGATTCCCTGGAGGAGGAAATGACAACTCATTGCAGTATCTTGCCCACAGAATCCCATGGACAGAGGAGTCTGGTGGGCTACGTATAGTCCATGGGGCCACAAAGAGTCGGACATGATTGAAGTGACTTAGCACACACATACCACACACACATTTTTTTAATTAGGCATCTCTGATAATTCTGATGTGCTCTATCCTTTGAAGAGGTTGATATTATCATCATTTTACAAATGAAATGAAGAGCATAAGCATGCACTGAATGTTAAATGCCACATATTCAGTTGGCGGAAAACTAACAAAGTAAAAATAAGCATCTCTTGCTTAACAAAAGTAGTTCTAGAAAAACAAAAGACTTTTTTTTTCCCCTAAAGATGCTGATCAGGAGCATATTTCCTTTTCAAGTGGAAAAAAATTATAATTCATCATATTCTGATATGAAGTCCCTTACTAACGCCCTAAAAGGTAGTTAAAATATAGCAAATTACTTGTATACATAAGCAACAAATTATCACATTTGGATACAGCATTTTTTAAAAATTACTTTCTAATCACTGAGAAATTAATGTTGTTAACCAGGAGTTGTTAGTATGCAATAATTTAGCATGTTTTTCAAATATTCTACACAAGATTGTGATGTATAACAACTGAATTTCAAATAGAATTTGAGACTATTCCAGTAATATCATTTAATTCAATATGATTTGCTAAGTTTTAGATTTATAAATAAAACTTTTTAAGCAAACATGGGTTGAGAAGTATTTTATTAAGAAATATGTAATTTCTGTGAAGTTTGGTTACTGAAAACAATGAGGCATTGTACCAGGCAATAAGCCAGGAGACATTCTGCATGGTATGCTTGAATATTCATATAATATGTTGAATATATGAATATTCAGTAAGCCAAATCCCAAATAGCTATGGGAAAGTGCAAACTAAAAGATGAAATATTAGGATCCACCACTAAGGGAACTGTAATATAAAAACCACATTCATGGTGGATTTTTAAGTAGAATGAAATTCCAAGGAAACGTGTCATTCTGTGTGCATGCAAGTTTTTAGCAACGATCTACAAGGTTTGAGATATTTATTTTGAATGCTTTAAGGAAAGTAAAATTATCAGCTTTCCTGTCTTCAGGTACTATTCCTGTAAAGAAGTAAAGAGCTGGACAACTGTTGTTTCTGAACAGGGATAGGAGTTTCAGGGACTTTCCTAGGTGTATTAATCACTCAGTTGTATTCCACTCTTTGTGACCTCATGGACTATAGCCCACCAGGCTCCTCGGTCCATGAGATTCTCCAGGCAAGAACACTGGAATAGATTGCCATTTCCCTTCTCCAGGGGATCTTCTCAGCCCAGAAATTGAACCCAGGTCTTGTGCACTGTAGGCAGATTCTTTACTGTCTGAGCTACCAGGGAAAGCCCCTTGGGTCTGAAATTTTTCTTAAAAATACTTGAATTCAGTAACTTTTGTCATATTGCTTCTCACAAAGTTTGTGCTTTAATAATAACTACCAACAAAGTATGGGAGTTCACTTATTTCATTCTTTTTTCATCTTTGCCTATGGAAAGGTATAAAATGTAAACATTTCTGACTTTGCATTTCTTAATTCGCAGCAAGGCTGATCATTTTCTCCATAAGGCAGCTAAACATCTTTTCTAGGAATCTGGACCTAACAAAATCAGAAGATATTAAGAGGAGATGGCAAAAATACAGAGAAGAATTATACAAAAAAAGATCTTCACAATCCAGATAATCATGATGATGTGAACTCTCACCTAGAGCCAGACGTCCTGGAATGGGAAGTCAAGTGGGCCTTAGGAAGCATAACTACAAAGTTAGTGGAGGTGATAAAATTCCAGTTGAGCTATTTCAAATCCTAAAAGATGATGCTGTGAAAGTGCTGCACTCAATATGCCAGCAAATTTGGAAAACTCAGCAGTGGCCACAGGACTGGACAGTTCAGTTGTCATTCCAATTCCAAAGAAAGGCAATGCCAAAGAATGTTCCAACTACCACACAACTGCACTCATCTCACACACTAGTAAAGTAATGCTCAAAATTCTTCAAGCCAGGCTTCAACAATACATGAACCATGAACTTCCAGATGTTCAAGCTGGTTTTAGAAAAGTCAGAGGAATCAGAGATCAAATTGCCAACATCTGCTGGATCATGGAAAAAGCAAGAAAGTCCCAGAATAACACCTATTTCTGTTTGACTATGCCAAAGCCTTTGACTGTGTGGATCACAATCAACTGTGGAAAATTCTTAAAGAGATGGGAATACCAGGCCACCTGACCTGCCTCTTAAGAAATCTGTATGCAGGTCAGGAAGTAAAAGTTAGAACTGGACATGGGACAACAGACTGGTTCCAAAAAGGAAAAGGTCACCTTGCTTATTTAACCTATATGCAGAGTACATCATGAGAAATGCTGGGCTGGAGGAAGCACAAGCCGGAATCGAGATTGCCAGGAGAAATATCAATAACCTCAGATATGCAGATGACACCACCCTTATGGCAGACAGTGAAGAAGAACAAAAGAGCCTCTTGATGAAAGTGAAAGAGGAGAGTGAAAAAGTTGGCTTAAAGCTCAACATTCAGAAAACAAAGATCATGGCATCTGATCCCATCACTTCATGGGAAATAGATGGGGAAACAGTGGCTGACTTTTTGGGGGCTCCAAAATTACTGCAGATGGTGATTGCAGCCATGAAATTAAAAGACGCTTACTCCTAGGAAGGAAAGTTATGACCAATCTAGATAGCATATTCAAAACCAGAGGCATTACTTTGCCAACAAAGGTCCATCTAGTCAAGGCTATGGTTTTTCCAGTGATCATGTATGGATGTGAGAGATGGACTATAAAGAAAACTGAGTGCTGAAGAATTGATGCTTTTGAACTGTGGTGTTGGAGAAGACTCCTGAGAGTCCCTTGGACTGCAAGGTAATCCAAACAGTCCATCCTAAAGAAATCAGTCCTGAATATTCATTGGAAGGATTGATGTTGAAGGTGAAACTCCAAACCTTTGTCCACCTGTTGCAAAGAGCTGATTCATTTGAAAAGACCCTGATGCTGCGAAAGATTGAAGGTGGGAGGAAAAGGGGATGACAGAGGATGAGATGGTTGGATGGCATCACTGACTCAATAGACATGAGTCTGAGTGAACTCTGGGAGTTGGTGATGGACAGGAGGCCTGGTGTGCTGCAGTCCATGGGGTTACAAAGAGTCAGACACTACTGAACTACTAAACTAAACTGACTAAGGAATCTGTCTTAAAATTTTTTTTAGTCATTTTTCTTCAGGACATTCATCTTTTTATTATTAATTTGTTGTTGCTCTGTAGTCGCTAAGTCATGTCTGACTCTTGTGACTCCATGGACTGTACCCTGCCAGGATCCTTGGCCATGGGATTTCCAGGCAAGCACATTGGACTGGGTTGCCATTTCCTTCTGCAGGGGATCTTCCTGACCCAGATCAAACCTGCATAGCTTGTCTAGGCAGTTCTTTACCACTGAGCCACCAAGAAAGCCATACTAATTTGTAGCGACTTATTATGTATTGAGAATATCAACACTTTTCCTAGGATATATATTGTGAATATTCTCCCAAATTTGTTTTTTTTTCTTTTAATGAGTTGATAATTTTAAGTACTTCTGAAGATAAAACTTTCAAATTTATACTTGTTTAACTCTAATAGCATTTCAGACTAAACAGCCCTTTCCTCTCAAGACTACATAAATATTTACCTATATTTTCCTATAATTCCTTTTTTAAAATATGTGAATGTAATAGAAAATTATTTTGGTTTAAGTTATAAAGTAAGGATACTGATTGATTGATTTCCAAGTGATGACGATTACCTAGCAAACTTCATTGAATAATCCTCTTTTCCCTCAACTTATATGAGGCACTGCTGCAACTCCCCCATCTCTGTTCAGTTCAGTTCAGTCTCTCAGTCGTGTCCAGCTCTTTGCAACCCCATGAACTGCAGCACACCAGGCCTCCCTGTCCATCACCAACTCCTGGAGTTCACTCAAACTCACGTCCATTGAGTCAGTGACGCCATCCAGCCATCTCATCCTCGGTCATCCCCTTCTCCTCCTGCCCCCAATCCCTCCTAGCATCAGAGTCTTTTCCAATGAGTCAACTCTTTGCATGAGGTGGCCAAAGTGCTGGAGTTTCAGCTTTAGCATCATTCCTTCCAAAGAAATCCCA
>SJYC01026176.1:0-149370 GCA_006408675.1 Madoqua kirkii
CTTTCCCAGCATCAGGGTCTTTTCCAATGAGTCAACTCTTCACATGAGGTGGCCAAAGTACTGGAGTTTCAGCTTTAGCATCATTCCTTCCAAAGAAATCCCAGGGCTGATCTCCTTCAGAATGGACTGGTTGGATCTCCTTGCAGTCCAAGGGACTCTCAAGAGTCTTCTCCAACACCACAGTTCAAAAGCATCAATTCTTCAGCACTCAGCTTTCTTCACAGTCCAACTGTCACATCCATACATGACACCAGGAAAAACCGTAGCCTTGACTAGACAGACCTTAGTCAGCAAAGCAATGTCTCTGCTTTTGAATATACTGTCTAGGTTGGTCATAACTTTTATTCCAAGGAATAAGCATCTTCTAATTTCATGGCTGAAGTCACCATCTGCAGTGATTTTGGAGCACCCAGAAATAAAGTCTAACACTGTTTCCACTGTTTCCTCATCTATTTCCCATGAAGTGAAGGGACCAGATGCCATGATCTTTATTTCCTGAATGTTGAGCTTTAAGCCAACTTTTTCACTCTCCTCTTTCTCTTTCATCAAGAGGCTTTTTAGTTTCTCTTCACTTTCTGCCATAAGGGTGATGTCATCTGCATATCTGAGGTTATTGATATTTCTCCTGGCAATCTTGATTCCAGCTTGTGTTTCTTCCAGTCCAGCGTTTCTCATGATGTACTCTGCATAAAAGTTAAATAAGCAGGGTGACAATATATAGCCTTGATGTACTCCTTTTCCTATTTGGAACCAGTCTGTTGTTCCATGTCCAGTTCTAACTGTTGCTTCCTAATCTGCATACATATTTCTCACTTCATAGCAAATAGATGAGGAAACAGTGGAAACAATGACAGACTTTATTTGGGGAGGGGAGCTCCAAAATCACTGCCAATGATGGCTGAAGCCATGAAATTAAAAGACTCTTGCTCCTTGGAAGAAGAGTTATAACCAACCTAAACAGCATATTAAAAAGCAGAGAGCTTCCTTTATTGACAAATGTCCATCTAGTCAAGGCTATGGTTTTTCCAGTAGTAATGTATGGATGTGAGAGTTAGACTATAAAGAAAACTGAGTGCCAAAAAATTGATGCTTTTGAACTGTGGTTTTTGGAGAGTCTTCAGAGTCCCTTGGACTGCAAGGAGATTAAACTAGTCAATCCTAAAAGAAATCAGTTCTGAATATTCACTGGAAGGACTGATGCTGAAGCTCCAATACTCTGGTCACCTGATGTGAAGTAACAGTTCATTGAAAAAGACCCTGATGCTGGGAAAGAGTGAAGGCAGGAGGAGAAGGGAAGAATAGAGGACGAGAAGGTTGGATGGCATCACCAACTCAATGGACAAGAGTTTGAACAAGCTCCAGGAGATGCTGAAGGACAAGGAAGCTTGGTGTGCTGCAGTCCATGAGGTCACAAAGAGTCAGAAACGACTGAGCTACAGAGCAACAACATAAAAGAGTAAGTTACCAGCTGGCAGGGAGGTTGGGGGGTGTTGTCATTGACACAGCCGTCCAGGGAGGCGTCCTGAGCAGTGACATCTGTGTCAGGGAAGCATCCATGCAAAGAACTAGAGGCCTAAGAGAGGAAAAAGATGACACGAGAGACCTGAAGCAAGAGTGGCCTGGTATGTCTGGGGACAAGCAAGGACAGTGTGACCAGAACAGGGTAAATGAGGCAGAAGAAAAGGAGAGGTGATTAACGCCGGCAGGAGCCCAATCATGGAGGCCCTCGTGGTTTCCCTGGTACTAGTTCTTTCTCCCTGGAATGCCCTTCCCTGGTTGCTCTTCCCTCCAGAGCTTCCCTCGGTCTCCCTAGGTTACAACTAACCATTGATGGCTAAGGGAATTAGCTCTGGAGTCAAAGCACCCAGAGTCACGAGCTCTACATCCTTGGGCAAGTTACCTAATTTCTCTGGGTTTTGGTTTCCCCCTCTCCAAAACTAGGGAAATTATTGACACCCTTGTGTACTAATGGGTTAGGATGAGAATTAAACAAGGTAATGTGAGTGCCTTAGAATAGTGCCTACACATTGTAAGTGTTCAGCCAATGTTTCTGTAAAGCATCATATTATAGTCATGTATTTCTTCATTTGTCTCCCCAAATAAATTCTAATATCCCTTGAAGCCGTGACATGGCTCATATATCTTACACACATGTCCTCCATAACTAATACTGTACCTGACACATGACAGATGCCCAGGAAGATTGTATAAGGAAGGGAGAGGAGGAAGGAAGGAAGATAAAGGATTAGAAGGCAAGAGGAGGAAAGTTTCACACTTTTTCAAGTGTTCTGACATCACTTTGCATCTCCAGAGCAACTCAGTGAGCCAGCAGAGAAGGAGCTGCTTGCCCCATTTCACATATATGAAAGTTGAGTTCCAGAGACATGAATGACTCACTCTTCACAGTGTATGACTGAGTCCAGAGGGCTCTCACCACACAGTGACTTCATCAAAACATAAGATATCCTCAGTGGCAACAAAAATAATCACTAGACTTCTATTTGTAAAGGGCTTTGTGTTTTTGAAATACTTTTACATCAATATTTATTGGAATTTTTACAACATGACACTGACATGATCAAAGTTGACACTTTCCACATTCCAGAAGGGGGAGATTGTGGTCCAGAAAGGGAGACTGTGGTTCAGAAAGCTTACAGCTCCCATGTAGTTGGCATGAGTACTACAACTAAAGCCCAGTCCAGACTCTCTCCATTCCAGCATGTTCTCCCAGGCCAAGGGACCAGAGACCCAGGCATATGTTCCTCAATTTGTTTGGATTCCTCTTCCTCAACTCTTTGGGACTGTCTCCTCAGTACTCATAATCCATATTCATCAAAACATAGAGAAAATATTCACTGCCTAACAAATATCTGGGTGATGTTCAAAAACAGTCAGAACCCTCTTCCTGTGCCAATTTCTATTCTAGGCACAGTCCGTGACTCACTGGCGACCTTGGGTGAAAAAGAGGTAACCTTTTTTCCTATGAGAAGTTTCTATTTCTCAGAACTGAGAGCTACCAGCAACACAGTTTCTGACAAGATTTCCCCACTGCCCAAACCCAGAACAGGCCCTCCAGAGATCATGGATTCAGTCCTCCATCATTTGACAGATTTTGACAAACCAATTTCAGGCTGAAGTCACCAACCAGAAATATAACCTGGGACTGATGAGTATCTAAGATTTCAGTGGCTTTCTGAAGATCTGGCTAATGAGGAGTTCGGCTGTGACCAGGATGGACCTTGTGATTGCCAATGCAATGCCAATGGCAGACGCGCCTGACAGCATCTCTGCTCTCCAGAAGAGACAGCATGCCCAGAAGAAAGTGCAGAGAATCTTCAGAGCCTCCAAAGATTGAGTGATCACAAGCTACAGAGCTCAGGATGGGTCCAGTGGGAGCCAATGTCCAGGTGAAAAAGGATCACATGGACTTCACTTGTCCCCTTCTCAGTTCATGAGGGAACTGCCTCCAAATAAAATACTGTGGGTATGCAGAATGGTCAAATAACATTTACTTAGTGTCTGTAAAATCAACTTAGTGGCGGGTGACAGGAAAACGGCTTAGAAAAGTGAATGCCTGCCCTATTGGAGCTTCAGCTCAGTTCAGTTTAGTCACTGAGTCATGTCCAACTCTTTTCGAGCCCATGGACTGCAGCACGCCAGGCCTCCATGTCCATCACCAACTCTCAGAGTTTATTCAAACTCATGTCCATTGAGTCAGTGATGCCTGGCAACCATTTTATCCTCTGTTGTCCCCTTCTCCTCCTGCCTTCAATCTTTCCCAGCATCACGGTCTTCTCAAATGAGTCAGTTCTTTGCATCAGGTGTCCAGAGTATTGAAGCTTCAGCTTCAGCATCAGTCCTTCCAATAAATATTCGGAGTTGATCTCCTTTAGGATGGACTGTTTGGATCTCCTTGCTGTCCAAGGGACTCTCGAGAGTCTTCTCCAATATGACAGTTCAAAAGCATTGATTCTTTGGTGTTCGGCTTTCAGGTCTTCTCAAATGAGTCAGTTCTTTGCATCAGGTGTCCAGAGTATTGAAGCTTCAGCTTCAGCATCAGTCCTTCCAATAAATATTCGGAGTTGATCTCCTTTAGGATGGACTGTTTGGATCTCCTTGCTGTCCAAGGGACTCTCGAGAGTCTTCTCCAATATGACAGTTCAAAAGCATTGATTCTTTGGTGTTCGGCTTTCTTTATACTCCAACTCTCACATCCATACATGACTACTGGAAAAACGTTAGCTTTGACTAGATGGAACTTGGTTGGCAAAGTAATGTCTTTGCTTTTTAATACGTTGTCTAGGTTGGTTTTAAGTTTTCTTCCAAGGAATAAATGTCTTCATTTCATGGCTGCAGTCACCATCGACAGAAATTTTGGAGCCCCCCCCCCAAATAAAGTCTGTCACTGTTTCCCCTGTTTCCCCATTTATTTCCCATGAAGTGATGGGACCAGATGCCATGATCTTAGTTTACTGAATGCTGAGTTTTAAGCCAACTTTTTCACTCTCATCTTTCATTTTCATCCAGAGGCTCTTTCGTTCTTCTTCACTTTCTGCCTTAAGGGTAGTATCATCTGCATATATGAGGTTACTGATATTTCATCCCACCAATCTTGATTTCAGCTTGTGCTTTCTCCAGCCCAGTATTTTGAATAATGTACTCTGCATATAAGTTAAATAAGCAGAGTGACAATATACAGCCTTGATGTACTTCTCTTCCAATTTGGAACCAGTCTGTTGTTCCATGTCCAGCTCTAACTGTTGCTTCTTTACCTGCATACAGAATTCTCAGGAGGAAGGTCAGGTGGTCTAGTATTCCCATCTCTTGAAGAATTTTCCACAGTTTTTTGTGATCCACACAGTCAAAGGCTTTGGCATAGTCAATAAAGCAGAGGTAGATGTTCTCCTGGAACTCTCTTGCTTATTTGATGATCAAGCAGATATTGGCAATATGATCTCTGGTTCCTCTGCCTTTTCTAAATTCAGCTTGGACACCTGGAAGTTTACTGGGCCTTGTCTAACTCAATGAAACTATGAGCCATGCCATGTAGGACAGGTCATGGTGGAGAGTTCTGACAAAATGTGGTCCACTGGAAAAGGGAATGGCAAACCACTTCAGTATCATTGCCTTGAGAACACCATGAACAGTATGAGAAGGCAAAATGATAGGATACTGAAAGATGAACTCCCCAGGTCGGTAGGTGCCCAACATGCTACTGGAGATCAGTGTAGAAAGAAACTCCAGAAAGAATGAAGGGATGGAGCCAAAGCAAAAACAATACCCAGTTGTGGATGTGACTGGTGATGGAAGCAAGGTATGATACTGTAAAGAGCAGTATTGCATAGGAACCTAGAATGTTAGGTCCATGAATCAAGGCATATTGGAAGTGGTCGAACAGGAGATGGCAAGAATGAACATCGACCTTCTAGGAATCGGTAAACTAAAATGAACTGGAATGGGTGAATTTAACTCAGATGACCATTATATCTACTGCTGTGGGCAACAGCCCCTTAGAAGAAATAGAGTAGCCACCATAGTCAACGAAAGAGTCTGAAATGCAGTACTAGGATGCAATCTCAAAAATGATAGAATGATCTCTGTTTGTTTCCAAGGCAAACCATTCAATATCACAGTAATCCAAGTCTATGCCCCAACCAGTAATGCTGAAGAAGTTGAAGTTGAATGGTTCTATGAAGACCTACAAGACCTAGAAGTAACAACCCCCAAATATGTCCTTTTCATTATAGGGGACTGGAATGCAAAAGTAGTAAGTGAAGAAACACCTGGAGTAACAGGCAAATTTGGCTTTGGAGTACAGAATGAAGCAGGGTAAAGGCTAGTAGAGTATAGTACCAGCACTGGTCATAGCAAACACCCTCTTCCAACAACATAAGAGAAGACTCTACACAGGGACATCACCAGATGGTCAACACTGAAATCAGACTGAGTATATTCTTTGCAGCAAAAGATGGAGAAGCTCTATACAGCCAGCAAAAACAAGACCAGGAGCTGACTGTGGTTCATGAACTCTTTATTGCCAAAATCAGACTTAATTGAAGAAAGTAGGGAAAACCACTGCACCATTCAGGTATGACCTAAATCAAATCCCTTACACAGTGGAAGCAAGGAATTAGATCTGATAGTCAGAGTGCCTGAAGAACTATGGACAGAGGTTCATGACATTCTACAGAAGACAGGGAGCAAGACCATCCCCAAGAAAAGGAATGCAGAAAAGCAAAATGGTGGTCTGAGGAGGCCTTATAAAAAACTGAGAGAAGAAGAGAAGTGAAAAGCAACAGAGAAAAGGACAGATATACCCTTCTGAATGCAGAGTTCAAAGAATAGCAAGAAGAGTTAAGAAAGCATTCTTTAGTGATCAGTGCAAAGAAGTGAAGAAAATAATAGAATGGAAAGACTAGAGACCTCTTGAAGAAAATTAGAGATACCAAGGAAACATTTCATGCAAAGATGGGCTCAATAAAGGACAGAAATGGTATGGACCTAACAGAAGCAGAAGTTTCCATTTGACAGACACCAGGCTAAGTGCTTTACCTAAATAAGTTATTCAACCCTCACAGCAACATATGAAGCAGATAAAGTTATTATCCTTTCACAGACAAAGAAATTGTGGCTCAAAGAGATTTAGTAATTTGCCTGAAACCACACCAGCAAAAGCCAAATAAAAAAACTGAGGGTTTTAACCACTAGGTTATCCCATCTCTCACAAGAATACAGTCTTACTGATTTAAAATCACAATTAATTAGTGATATTTTTAAATATCACAACTCGTCTTTTCTAAGCATAGTCATATTTTTGTCCTGTTTCATTTTATTTCCAGAAAATGCTGTGAGACAACTGAGAACATCAACTCCACTTGAGAATAGGGACAATGAAACACATTCTCTCTCTCTCTCTCTCTACCCTGCTCCCACCTCTCTCTCCTACACACACACACAGGGAGGGAAGCCCATTAGAATGGAAGTAACAGAGCCTAGATAGCTCAGTGGCTGAATTTGCCACAGAGCTGCCAGGACCCTTAAGAGAAGAGATTCAATCCTTTGCTGTTTTTAGCCAGTCACACCTGGTGTCCAGGGTAAAGAAAATAAACCCATTCCATCAAAATGCCAAAATGTAGGCCCTCAAGCTGCTTTATCAGAAGATCGGGTGAGAGGATTCATAAATAATAACTAGGAAAACTATTTCCAATTGGAGCAAACTCTTAAAATAATAAATGCAGCAGATCTTGACCACTACTAGAATTCTTTCCAATTCCAAGTGAACTACAGTGAGTCTCCTGGCATCATAGGGCTCTGTGCTGAGATGAGAATATGCAATTAGCTTTAAGAACAAAAAAGTAAGTACAAATTGGCCCCACATAGCCTTGATGCATAACATACCACTTAAAAGACAGTATCCATCAGTTACAAAAAAGAATCTCTAGTGTGAAGAACAAAGGTCAGCCTATGTATGGTTTGTTGACAATTTTTGTGCAAGAGCTATGTCTTATTCATCTTTGCATCCCCAGCACCCAGCATAATGTCTGGCACATTGTTAGTGCAAAATAAGTTTTGTTTAGTGATTAATGAATGCTCAGTTCAGTTCAGTCGCTCAGTTGTGTCCGACTCTGCAGCCCCATGAATCGCAGCACGCCAGGCCTCCCTGTCCATCACCAACTCCCGGAGTTCATGAAACTCATGTCCATTGAGTCGGTGATGCCATCCAGCCATCTCATCCTCTGTTGTCCCCTTCTCCTACTGCCTCCAGTCCCTCCCAGCATCAGAGTTTTTTCCAATGAGTCAACTCTTCACATGAGGTGGCTGAAGTATTGAAGTTTCAACTTTAGCATCAGTCCTTCCAAAGAACACCAAGGACTAATCTCCTTTCAGAATGGACTGGTTGGATCTCCTTGCAGTCCAAGGAACTCTCAAGAGTCTTCTCCAACACCACAGTTCAAAAGCATCAATTGTTCGGCGTTCAGCTTTCTTCACAGTCCAACTCTCACATCCACACATGACTACTGGAAAAACCATAGCCTTGACTGTGAGCCAGGACATAATGATTCCATGTCTGCCACTTTGCTCCAATCCTCTAAAATCAAGGAATATATTTAATATTCAGTTGAGTTCAGTCACTCAGCCATGTCCGACTTTCTGCAACTCCATGAATCGCAGCATGCCAGGCCTCCCTGTTCTTCACCAATTCCCAGAATCCACCCAAACTCATGTCCATTGAGTCGATGATGCCATCCACCCATCTCATCCTCTGTCGTCCCTTTCTCCTCCTGCCCCCAACCCCTCACAGTATCAGGGTCTTTTCCAATGAGTCAGTTCTTTGCATCAGGTGGCCAAAGTATTGGGGTTTCAACTTCAACATCAGTCCTTCCAATGAACACCCAGGACTAGTCTCCTTTAGGATAGACTGGTTGGACTTCCTTGCAATCCAAGGGACTAGCAAGAGTCTTCTCCAACACTACAGTTCAAAAGCATCAGTTCTTTGGTGCTCAGCTTTCTTTATAGTCCAACTCTCACATCCATACCTGGCCACTGGAAAAACCATAGCTACTTTGTTAACAAAGTAGTGTCTCTGCTTTTTAATATGCTATCTATGTTGGTCATAACTTTCCTTCCAAGGAGTAAGTCTCTTTTAATTTTATTGCAGTGATTTTGGAGCCCCCCGCCCCCGCCTCCAAAAAAAGGCAGCCACTATTTCCACTGTTTTCGTATCTATTTGCAATGAAATGATAGGACCAGATGCCATGATCTTAGTTTTCTGAATGTTGAGCTTTAAGCCAACTTTTTCACTCTCCTCTTTCACTTTCACCAAGAGGCCCTTTAGTTTTTCTTCACTTTCTGCCATAAGGGTGATGTCATCTGCATATCTGAGTTTATTGATATTTCTCACGGCAATCTTAATTCCAGCTTGTGCTTCTTCCAGCCCAGCATTTCTCATGATGTACTCTGCATATAAGTTAGGATTTACTCTGCATGTAAGTTAGTCTACATATATTTAGGATTATGTTAACCAAATATACTTAGTTGGAGGAAGGGAACACTGGACTGACATCATACAGTTCTAGCCTGAATTTCCTAGGGAATTGCCTCAACTTTTAACTTACATAGTTTTTAGCATTCTGATTTAATGGAAGCAATCCCATTATTAATGGGTGAGTTTCTAGATTAACTTGTAAAATTCAGTCATTTAGTTCAGTCGTTCAGTCATATCTAGCTGTTTGCAGCACACGCCAGGCTTCCCTGTCCATCACCAACTCCTGGAGCTTACTTAAACTCATGTCCATAGAGTCAGTGATGTCATCCAACTGTCTCTTTCTCTGTCATCCCCTTCTCCTCTTGCCTTCAATTTTTCCCAGCATCAGGGTCTTTTCAGATGAGTCAGTTCTTTGCATCAGGTGACCAAAGAATTGGAGTTTCAGCTTCAGCATCAGTCCTTCCAATGAATATTCAGGACTGATTTCTTTTAGGATGGACTGGTAGGATCTTCTTGCAGTCCAAGGGACTCTCAAGACTCTTTTCCAACATCACAGTTCAAAAGCATCAATTATATCACACTCAGCTTTCTTTATGGTCCAACTCACATCCATACATGACTACATAGCTTTGACTAGATGGATCTTTGTTGGCAAAGTAAGTCTCTGCTTTTTAATATGATGTCTAGGTTGGTCACAACTTTCCTCCCAAGGAGTAAGCATCTTTTAATTTCATGGCTGCAGTTACTATCTGCAGTTATTTTGGAGCCCAAAAAAGTCTGTCCCTGTTTCCAGTGTTTCCCCATCTATTTTTCATGAAGTGATGGGACCAGATGCCATGATCTTAGTTTTTTGAATGTTGAGTTTTAAGCCTGCTTTTTCACTCTCCCCTTTCACTTTCATCAGGAGGCCCTTTAGTTTCTCTTCGCTTTCTGCCGTAAGGGTGGTGTCATCTGCACATTTGAGGTTATTGATATTTCTTCTGGCAATCCTGATTCCAGCTTGTGCTTCATCCAGCCCAGAATTTTGCATGATGTACTCTGCATATAAGCTAAATAAGTAGGTGACAATATAGAGCTTTGATGTATTCTTTGTAAAACCATTTTATCTGAATTTAGAAAAATAATGTCATTCAATAGTATTACAGACCTGTTTTCCCACTGTAATCATTCTTACTTGGCAATATTTATTTGAAGTTTCGTCTAAAATGGCAGAAAGAGACTGCCTGCTGTTCAGATTTGGGAATTCCTTCTTAACTCTCACTCTTTCTTGCCTTCCATTACCTGTAGTCACCTATCCACCTTCATCCAAAGAAAGCCTACTTCTCCTCCTGTTTTATGAGTCTCAGTGAGTGGCACTTGTTGTCTAGCCATTGATTAAAGTCTGACACTTTGAAGACATTCTCCCCTAGTGTGTCCCCTCACTCCCATCACATAGATCCACATGCACACATACATATCTAAAAGGCTATCAGGTACTGATGATTCTATCTCAGCCACTGCTTTAGTTCAATACATTATCTTTTTGAACTACTTCATATGGTTTCTGGGTTCCAGAGAGAAGAAATCTGTAAATATGGAAAGTCTTCTTGTCATTTCCATGCATATAAAACTTACCTGAATTCATAAGTTACTACATATACTCAGGTGAAGACAACACTGAGGTAATAAATGAGACTTTAGTAGCAGATAAACTCTCCAAAGAAGCACACAATCTTTCATCAGGAGTCTGGAGAGAACCAAAAAAGGTAGCTGATAAAGAGAACTAGCAAGTTCTGTCAAAACCAGGATTATAAACACGGAAATACTGAAAAGAAGTCGAGTTAGACTTTTCCAGCCACAGGTTGTCTTTCTGATCCTTAAATGCTTCAAGTCCAGTCCTGTGACAGGATTTCGCACCAGATGTTGCCCTTGATAGCAATCCTCTTCCCCCATATCTTCTCATTGCTGTCAACTTCTCATCATTCAGGTCTTAATCCAAAGGACTGTGCAGTACAGCCTTTCCTCAATCCGTCCTATCCCATTTCCACATTTTACTTTCTTCATAACAATTATCACTGATTGAAACTGTGTTATTTATTCATTTGTTTACATGACTATTGTCTCTTAAGGCTTCACAGAGAGTAAGCTTGTGGGTGAATGGACCATGTCTATGTGATTAACAAAGAGGGCAGACACACTGAAACCATAATCACAGAAAACTAGCCAATCTGATCACATGGACCACAGTCTTGTCTAACTCAGTAAAAGTAAGCCATGCTGTATGGGGCCACTCAGGACAGGAGGGTCATGGGGAAAAGGTCTGACAGAATGTGGTCCACTGGAGAAGGGAATGGCAAACCACTGCAGTATTCTTGCCTTCAGAACTCCATGAACAGTATGAAAAGGCAAAATGATAGGATACTGAATGAGGAATTCCCTTTCAGTAGCATATTGGGCTACTGGAGATCAGTGGAGAAATAACTCCAGAAAGAATGAAGGGATGGAGCCAAAGCAAAAACAATACCTAGCTGCTCATGTGACTGGTGATAGAAGCAAGGTCCAATGCTGTAAAGAGCAATATTGCATAGGAACCTGGAATGTTAGGTCCATGAATCAAGGCAAATTGGAAGTGGTCAAACAGGAGATGGCAAGAGTGAACGTTGACATTGTAGGAATCAGAGAACTAAAGTGGACTGGAATGGATGAATTTGACTCAGATGACCATTATACCTACTACTGTGGGCAGGGACCCCTTAGAAGAAATGGAGTAGCCATCATGGTCAACAAAAGAGTCCAAAATGCAGTACTTGGATGCAATCTCAAAAACAACAGAATGATCTCTATTCATTTCCAAGGCAAACCATTCAATATCATGGTAACCCAAGCCTATGCCAAACCAGTAATGCTGAAAAAGCTGAACTTCAATGGTTCTATGAAGATCTATAAGACCTTTTAGAACTAACACCTAAGAAAGATGTCCTTTTCATTATAGGGGACCAGAATGAAAAAGTAGGAAGTCAAGAAACACCTGGAGTAACAGGAAAATTTGCTATTGGAGTATGGAATGCAGCAGGGCAAAGGCTAATAGAGTTTTGCCAAGAGAACACACTGATTATAACAAACACTCTCTTCCAACAATACAAAGAAGACTCTATACATGGAAATCACTAGATGGTCAACACCAAAATCAGATTGATTATATTCTTTGCAGACAAAAATGGAAAAGCTCTATACAGTCAGCAAAAACAAGACCAAGAGCTGACTAGGCTCAGATCATGAACTCCTTATTGCCAAATTCAGACTTAAATTGAAGAAAGTAGGGAAAACCACTAGAACATTCAGGTATGGCCTAAATCAAAACCCTTATGATTATACAGTGGAAGTGAGAAATAGATTTAAAGGACTAGATCTGATAGACAGAGTGCTTGAAGAACTATGAATGGAGGTTCATGGCATTGTACAGGAGACAGGGATCAAGACCATCCCCATGAAAAGAAATGAAAAAAAGTGAACTGGCTGTCTGGGGAGGCCTTACAAATAGCTGGGAAAAGAAGAGAAGTGAAAAGCAAAGGAGGAAAGGAAAGATATAAGCATTTGAATGCAGAGTTACAAAGAATAGCAAGGGGAGCTAAGAAAGCCTTCCTCAGTGATCAGTGTAAAGAAATAGAGGAAAACAATAGAATGGGAAAGACTAGAGATCTCTTCAAGAAAACTAGAGACACCAAGGGAACATTTCATGCAAAGATGGGCTCGATAAAGGACAGAAATGGTCTGGATCTAACAGAAGCAGAAGATATTAAGAAGAAGTGGAAAGAATATACAGGAGAACTGTACAAAAAAGATCTTCACAATCCAGATAATCACGATGGTGTGATCACTCACCTAGAGCCAAACATCCTGGAATGTGAAGTCAAGTGGGCCTTAGAAAGCATCACTACGAACAAAGCTAGTGGAGGTTATGGAATTCCAGTGGAGCTATTTCAAATCCTGAAAGATGATGCTGTGAAAGTGCTGCACTCAATATGTCAGCAAATTTGGAGAACTCAGCAGTGGCCACAGGACTGGAAAAGGTCAGTTTTCATTCCAATTCCAAAGAAAGGCAATGCCAAAGAATGCTACAACTACCACACAATTGCATTCATCTCACACACTAGCAAAGTGATGCTCAAAATTCTCCAAGCCAGACTTCAGTAATACATGAACCATGAACTCCCTGATGTTCAAGCTGGTTTTAGAAAAGGCAGACGAGCCAGAGATCAAATTGCCAACATTCACTGGATCATGGAAAAAGCAAGAATGTTCCTGAAAAACATCGCTCTCTGCTTTACTGACTATGCCAAAGCTCTGACTATGTGGATCACAATGAACTGTGGAAAATTCTGAAAGAGATGGGAATACCAGACAGCCTGACTTGTCTCTTGAGAAACCTGTATGCAGGTCAGGAAGCAACAGTTAGAACTGGACATGGAACAACAGACTGATTCCAAGTGGGAAAAGGAATACATCAAGGCTGTATATTGTCACCCTGCTTATTTAACTTTTATGCAGAGTACATCATGAGAAATGCTGGGGTGGAAGAAGCATAAGCTGGAATCAAGATTGCCAGGAGAAATATCAATAACCTCAGATATGCAGATGGCACCACTCTTATGGCAGAAAGTGAAGAGGAACTAAAAAGCCTCTTGATGAAAGTGATAGAGGTGAGTGAAAAAGTTGGCTTAAAGCTCAACATTCAGAGAATTAGTATCATGGCATCCAATCCCATCACTTCATGGCAAATGGATGGGAAAACAGTGGAAATAGTGTCAGACTTTATTTTGGGGGTGGGGGGCCTCCAAAATCACTGCAGATGGGACTGTAGCCATGAAATAAAAAGGTGCTTACTCCTTGGAAGAAAAGTTATGACCAACCTAGACAGCATATTCAAAAGCAGAGACATTACTTTGCCAACAAAGCTCCATCTAGTCAAGGCTATGATCTTTCCAGTAGTCATGTATGGATGTGAGAGTTGAACTATAAAGAAAGCTGAGCACCAAAGAAATGATGCTTTTGAACTCTGGTGTTGGAGAAGACTCTTGAGAGTCCCTTGGACAGCAAGGAGATCCAACCATTCCATCCTAAATGAGATCAATTCTGAGTATTCATTGGAAGGACTGATGCTGAAGCTGAAACTCCAATACTTTGGCCACCTGATGCAAAGAACTGACTCATTTTAGAAGACCCTGATGCTGGGAAAGATTGAAGGCTGGAGGAGATGTGGATGACAGAGGATGAGATTACTGCATGGCTTCACCGACTCAATCGACATGAATTTGAGCAAGCTCCAAGAGTTGGTGATGGAAAGGGAAACCTGGTGTGCTGCAGTCAGTCCATGGGGTGGCAAAGAGTTGGAGACAACTGAGCAACTGAATTGAACTGAACACGAGAAATCGAAGTTCAATGCAATGGCTTGACCTATTACAAAACTTCATTCACATTCAAACCAGTGTTGCAAGTCAAAATGTTCCACAGTCCTTAGGACAAAAAAATCAAATCAAATCTTCATTGGTATTTTTGCTTTCATTTCCCATAGACATTTTACCTCTATTGGACTTTTAATGATAATTACTGATCAGAATGAGAGATGATGTTTTCATAGACCAACATTTTACACATATACACATATAAGTACACACATATATATACCCATACATACATGCACACTCATGTATACAGATACATATATATGCATGTTAAGTTGATTCAGTCATGTCTGACTCTTTTGCAACCCTATGGACTATATCCCTCCAGACTCCTTTGTCCATGCAATTCTCCAGGCAAGTATACTGGAGTGGGTTGCCATGCCCTCCTTCAGAGGATCTTCCCAACCTCAGGATCGAATCCATGTCTCTTACGTCTCCTGCATCAGCAAGGGGTTCTTTACCACTAGTACCACCTGGGTTATCTGAGGTCTCTGCCACTCTGACCTTTTACCCTCTCGCCCTGGGCAGGCCATCACTCAGACTGTTCAGGATGGGAGGTTAATTTTTTCAGCTTCACAAGAATCTGCAGAGAAGGAGCCCCGGAGAACCCTGTGGCTGACACATGTTGGAGTGTCACAACATTGATGAAGTTCCCTGAGAACACAGAGGCCTCCTGCCTCCAGAGCCGAATGCAACTGTGTAACAGGAGCCACTGCCAGGCTGAGCTGTCAGTCTTCTTCCTTACCTCTGAGCTCTCCTTTGACAGTGGAGGCTCCTTGTTAAGAAGGAAAATATTTAGTGAGCATTTACTCTCTTCCCAAGACTGAGCAAAGTTCTTTATCATCAATTTAATTATGCCCCCATCAAAACAGGTATATTGAAGTCCTAACTCCCAGTTCCTCAGAACATGAGCTTATATGTAAATAGGTTCTTTACAGAGAGAATCCAGTTATAATGAGTAATTAGAATGAGACGAATCCAGTATCACCAGGGTTCTTATAAAAGGGAAATTCAGACACAGTGCCAGATACACACATGGAGGGAAGATGACATACAGACACCCAGGGAGAAGACAGCTTTGTGACTAGGGTACAATATCTACAACCCAAGGAACATCAGAGATTACTGGCAACACTGGGAGTGAGAAGAAGCAACACAGAATTCCCGCCTAGGGCCATCAGAAAGAGCGTGGCTGAGTGGGTTGCCATGCCCTCCTTCAGAGGATCTTCCCAACCTCAGGATCGAATCCATGTCTCTTACGACTCCTGCATCAGCAAGGGGTTCTTTACCACTAGTACCACCTGGGTTATCTGAGGTCTCTGCCACTCTGACCTTTTACCCTCTCGCCCTGGGCAGGCCATCACTCAGACTGTTCAGGATGGGAGGTTAATTTTTTCAGCTTCACAAGAATCTGCAGAGAAGGAGCCCCGGAGAACCCTGTGGCTGACACATGTTGGAGTGTCACAACATTGATGAAGTTCCCTGAGAACACAGAGGCCTCCTGCCTCCAGAGCCGAATGCAACTGTGTAACAGGAGCCACTGCCAGGCTGAGCTGTCAGTCTTCTTCCTTACCTCTGAGCTCTCCTTTGACAGTGGAGGCTCCTTGTTAAGAAGGAAAATATTTAGTGAGCATTTACTCTCTTCCCAAGACTGAGCAAAGTTCTTTATCATCAATTTAATTATGCCCCCATCAAAAAAGGTATATTGAAGTCCTAACTCCCAGTTCCTCAGAGCATGAGCTTATATGTAAATAGGGTCTTTACAGAGAGAATCCAGTTATAATGAGTAATTAGAATGAGACGAATCCAGTATCACCAGGGTTCTTATAAAAGGGAAATTCAGACACAGTGCCAGATACACACATGGAGGGAAGATGACATACAGACACCCAGGGAGAAGACAGCTTTGTGACTAGGGTACAATATCTACAACCCAAGGAACATCAGAGATTACTGGCAACACTGGGAGTGAGAAGAAGCAACACAAAATTCCCGCCTAGGGCCATCAGAAAGAGCGTGGCTCTACCCACACTTTGATTTTGGATGTCCACACTCCAGAATTGTGAGACAATAAATTTCTATTTCAAGCTGTTCATTTGTAGTACTTTGTTACAACATCTCTAGGAAACTAATACATACTTTAAATCCAAGATCATATTAAAATCTCCCAACAACCCTATGCGGTGGTACTACTATTATTGCCTACTTTGCTGATAGGTAAAAGAGGGTAAGTAACTTCCCCAGAAAATAGAGTTAGTGGAGGAGGAGAGCCACAATTGTACCTAGTCATTTTGACTTCTAACTCTTCTACTCTATTGTCCCCGGTAGAGTGGAAAGAACATGGAATAAGAGGACCTAGACCAGCACTGGATCTTCACTGTACGATCCTGAGGAAGTCACTCACCCCTTGGGCCAAAAGAAATGATGCTGTTTGTTCTGACTAGGATGATAGATGGATATAAGAACTGACATAAATTAATAAAATAAAATCTACAGATGTTGATGGATCGAATGTTATAAGGGAGAGGGACGATGAAAGTCACACAGTTCTCTATTCTGACTAACCAGTAGATGATTGCTGCCTACCACAAAACCACACTCACCAGTAGGACCACTTCCGCTCCTCCACCCCGTGACTACAGCTGCACCTGCCCCTCCTCCACCAGCGCCTCAGACTTCTCATTCTCCTCCCCACAACTGATGCTTTATTATGTGCCAGGCAGAGTTGTTATTCCCACATATGGACAAGGAAACTGAGGCTTGGGGAGGCTGAGATGAAAAACAGGTCACACAGCTGACAAAGGGAGGACTGTGAAAAGAAGGAATTCAAAATTACTCAACGCTCCTTTCATCAGACCCTTCGTTACTCCTCCCTAGCACTGAGGTCAAGGAGAGGATATGCCGTTCACAAAGAGGAAGAATGCTGATCTGCTCAATTGCAGGACCTGGTATGGTGCTCCAGTCTCAGTGAGCGGGTTTTCAAAAGGATATGATGCCGCAGTGAAACAAATCGGCCCTTTCCCTTCATATCTTATCCCAGACAACTACAGTCTGGCTAATCCTCTTTTCCAAAAATCCTGGAGAAAGACATATTTACTGGAGACTACTTTTCTAGGAGAAGATCTAGCCATGATTTTTCTTGATCTCATACCTGTACATAGTTTGTCATATGAGAGGAGGGATTCAGCTTGGACACTGAGTTATAAAAACAGAATAAATTTTTCAACCTACCTTGTTTCAAGGTCACTTAAATTCATCACATGGAGACATGAATCCTCCATTAGGCTGACTTCATTCACTTTCCATTCTATACTGAGGATGGGGTCCAAAACCATAGCTAGTAATCAGATGATTCCCTTTTCATGAGTCTCCTCTGCAGATCTTATAAGAACTTACAACTGACTGAAGACAGGTTTCTCCTTTGCCCACATAACCAAGAATCATCATTTTATTATATTATCATCATCATAACCTCAAACAGTGGTATTAGCCACAGACCCAGGAAATGTAGTAAAATGAGCAATTCCATTGATGGGTGATGATGGGAGGCTAAGTTTAATTTGAGAATGCCAGTGGGCCTCTACTGGGAAACAGTAAAGAGCAGCTCAAAAAGAATTCTAGGCTGGAAACATAGATTTGGCCATGAGCATATAGATGGTGACTGATGTCATGTAAGAAGATGCTGTTTCTTGGAGACACTACATGTGATAAGAAGGCAAAAGCTGTAAGAAGGTAATCCTGAGGAACATCTCCCTATCTTTCTGAGACTCATTTTTCTTGTCTACATATTGAGGATTAAAAATAGTTCCCCTCTCACAAGGTGGTTCCTTGGATTGAGTAAGCTAATGCATGTAGACGTCCAGTAGTGCCTGGCTTATAAAATGTACTAACGAAGTAATACCAGCTAATTTTGTCAGGGAATGAGCTAGGGGTAGAAGTTAATAAGAAGTGCAGACAGCCAGAGGAATCACCATCTGATGACCTCTGTTTTCTCTGCAAAGGAGATGGATAAGCTACCTTTCAACATGAAGGCAAGGTAGTAAGATTGGAGGCTTGGAGATAGTGATGAAGACTGGTAAAAAGTTTTCTGTGCAATGAGGCACTAGGGACAGGGAGAAGCATGTGAGCAAGTGAGACAGGAAACTGAAATAGGTGCCTAAATTTGTACAACTAGAAAATCAGTAGAATATTCACTGCAAGGACTGATGATGAAGCTCCAATACTTTAACCACCTCATGTGAAGAGCTGACTCACTGGAAAAGACCCGGGTGGGTGCTGGGGAAAATTGAGATCAGGAAGAGAAGGGGGTGACAGAAGATGAGATGTTGGATGGCACCATCAACTCAATGGACATGAGTTTGAGGAAACTTCAGGAGATAGTGAAGGACAAGGAAGCATGGCATGCTGAAATTCATGGAGTCGCAAAGAATAAGACATGATTGAGCGACTGAACGACAGAAAATCAATGCTGTGGATTTTTCTCCAACATCCTCAGCAGCCCTGAGAAGGGGTGAGCCAGGCATATGGATTAGCGCAGTTGACTGGTTAAATCATTAAGAGATCTGAGAGTTGAAGGCACAGATGTGTAAACAGATGTGGTGGGTTGCTCTGCAGTCTACATTTCTGAGCTAGACTTAAATGCTTGAGTATGCTATACCAGTGTTTTGACTTGGAACCCTGTGAGTAACTTCTGCTCCCAGCTTATACTTGTCTCCACCCATCCTGATTCATTTCCTGTTTCTTCTGCATCTGGCTGTGAAGGCCCTGAAAGTATAATAGCACCTACATCACACTCTGCACATTGACAATGTGTAGTGCTTCTAGAAACACATATTATACCAAAACATGAGCTCTGGTGCCAGGCTGCCCATGTATTCCTAGCTCCATCACTCACCGTCTGTGGGATCTTGGTTGAATGACTTAAGATTGCTAAAGCTTCAGTTTTCTCATCTATAGAATGAGGATCCTTCTTACTTAATAGAGAAGTTTTATGGTTTAGATAAAACACTACAGAAAATGCTTAGCCCAGCATCTGGCCATAATGAAGTTTTAATAAACGTTAATAGTTTGCTATAAATGCAATGATTTTAAACCAGCATGGAGCATGTTCATTTAGACTATTGGATCCGATCAGTTCTAACCCAAATGGGAATGCACTAAAGCAAAGTGAGTGGTGGAGTTGAGAGACGACATGAAAAAAACATGAGGGCTACTACAAGCTGGAGGCAGGTCTCCCCATTGAGCACTGCCTGAGGAAAGGCTGTTGGCTGGGGCCTCTGAGCCCAGACATCTTCTCCAACATAATTGAGAAATATGTTCCTCATGCATTCCTAATTGGAGTAGAGCAGATGGCACAGGCATTTGTTTAATGAAATATGTCCATTCGATTAAGCTGGGCCATTGGAGATTTAGGACTTCAATGCAATCTCATTGCTATCCTTTCTCTTTGGAGACCAGGGAAGTTTTAGGGATTTTAACTAACTTGGATTCAAGGTTGGAGAGGGAACAGTGCTAGTGGAGAAGTCTTGAAACCCAGAGCAAATCTTCCAAGTTTCTGGCTTGATCGACATTTTCATCTGTGGCAAAGAATCATTGCATGGAGTGACTCTTGTGTGAGTGCTGGGCATGGGTGGAGCACAGAATCAATTATCAACCAATCAGTGAACCAAACAAAATTAACTGATTGGGGTCCTCTACACAGGCTACAAGTTTCTTCCCATGGGCCCTGCTTATGCAGTTATCCCTCTGGTTAAGATACCTGTCCTGCCTATTTCCATCTGTACAAGACTCTGCTTTTGTGTGAGTGTGTGTGTGTATGTGTGCACATGAGCATAACCTCCACCATGAAGACTTCCCTACTTCTCATCAGAAAGACAATATAAAACCCCTCAATCATTTCATCTGAAGCTCTTTAATGTCATGTTACTTTCTACTTTGAATTATTTCTGTTCACCTCTGCACAAGACTTTCCTGGGATATGCTGTTCTCCTTCCTCAAAGGTGAAGGTCACATAGGTGGTTAACTCTTAACAGCCTTGGCTATGAAGCTCAATGAGCTCATGAAGAATGAAAGACAAGGGATCTAAGGGGTTCTCCAAATCCCCTCTCCCTGACTTTCTGTTTAACCTGTACCTCTACTTCCAGCCACGGTGGAACAACAGTTCATCTGATTTGAAACACTGTCATCCCTGACTATCTGGGATACCACATTCTCCTTGCTTTCTTCCAGAGACACTTGCCGCTCTTTCTGAGTCTTCTTTGGTCAATCTCCTTTCTCTCCCATGTTTCTAAACATTACAGTATTCCAAGATTCAGTCATCAGATCTCTTTTTATCTCTCCATACTCTCCTTCCTTATGGGATCTCATCCAGCATTATGACTAAATACTACCTAATGTTCTGAGACACCCAAGTCTATAATTCCAGTCCTGACTTTTCCCTCAAAATCCAGACTTAAATATCTAACGACCTATTCTACATTCACATGAAGGAGTTGTAGACAAATAATAAATGCTGGAGACAGTGTGGGGAATATGGAATCTTTTTACATTGTTAGTTGGAATGTAAATTGGTGCAGCCACAATGGAAAATAGTATGGAAGTTCCTTAGAAAACTAAAAATAGAGATACCACATGATCCATAAATCCCACTCCTGGGCATGTACCCAGGCAAAACTATAATTCAAAAAGATACATGCATCCTATGTTCACAGCAGCACTATTCACAGTAGACAAGACACAGAAACAACCTACATGCCCATTGATAGATGAATGGATTAGCATGGAATTAATGGATATACAAGGGTATACTGCTCAACTATTAAAAAGAATGAAATATAAATATATATATATAATAATTAAAAATTTTTTAAAAAGAATGAAATAATGCCGCTTGCAGCAACATGGATAGACCAAGAAATTTTCATACTAAGTGAAGTAAGTTAGAAAGAGAAAGACAAATGCCATATTCTATCACTTATATGCAGAATCTAAACTATGACACAAATCTATAAAACGTATTTATAAAACGGAAGCATACTCACAAAGAGAACAGACTTGTGGTTGCCAAGTGGGAAGAGCAGTAGGGGAAGGAAGGATTGAGAGTTTGGGATTAGCAGAAGCAAACTATTATACATAGGGTGGATAGTACAGGGGGCTATAATACATTCAATATCCTGTGATAAACCATAATAGAAAAGAACATGAAATTATACATACACACACACACACACACACGAGTCACTTTGCTATATAGCAGAAATTAAACACAATATTATAAATCAACTATATTCAATAAAATTAAAAAAAGAAGTTGTCGACATCTTGAATTTAACATGGCTAAAATGGAATCATGGATTTTGCCCCCCCCACACACACACCACATATCATGTCCATCCATTTCTTAGGTCAATAATTTGGAGCCACCCTTTATTCTTCTATCTCCATTCCTCTAGCTCTGTTTATTAACAAGTTTCATCCATTATATCTCCAAAATACATCCTGAATCCCAACATTCCTTGCTATCTCTGCTGCTAACAAGCTGGCCCAAGTCACCATCATCTCTTACCTCGGAAATTTCAACCTCTCCACTGTCAGTCTCCTATACATTATCCTTCACACAGCAGCATAAATTAGTTCACATATCTCCCTCCACCCATTAGAATCTGGGAGCTTTTTCTCACACATAACACAAAATCTAAAATCCCTTGAATGGCCATTTAAAGCCTAAAAGACCCATGTGCCTCTCTCTGACATCCCAGCACTCTCGCAGGCATTTACTGCAGTTCCATGCTGGTCTTCCTTTTATCACCTAAACACACTGGGCTCACCCTTAGGGTAAACTTTGCATTCACTGCTCTTCAGCTTGGCACATTCTTCTCCCAGTTCTTGGCATGACTGCCACCTTTTCTACATTCAGGTTCAGCGTCATCTTTCCTGAGGAGAACCTTTTCTGAGCACTTCTCCATGTTGTTTTCTGGTCTAATTGTTTCCTGATCTCCAACATTATAATCCCCTATTTTTCTCACAATTGTCCATTAAGCTATTTCTTCTAAAAATACTTCTAAGTCTCCTTCTCCTTTGCCCACATAGTGAATTTTTATGGCCTTTATGGTTTTATCTTTGGTCTCTTCTTGCTACACATTCTCTTTTCTGTCTAAGAAACTTCATTCAGTAATTTGACTTAAATGATCTCATATGATCTGCTGCTGCTGCTGCTAAGTCACTTCAGTCATGTCCGACTCTGTGCGACCTCATAGACAGCAGCCAATCAGGCTCCCTCATCCCTGGGATTCTCCTGGCAAGAACACTGGAGTGAGTTGCCATTTCCTTCTCCAATGCATGAAAGTGAAAAGTGAAAATGCAGTCACTCAGTCGTGTCCGACTCTTCACGACCCAATGGACTACAGCCTACCAGGCTCCTCTGTCCATGGGATTTTCCAGGCAAGAGTACTGGAGTGGAGTGTCATTGCCTTCTCTGTCATATGATCTACGGACTACCAAAATCTCTGTACCAACCTGGACATATTCCTTTCCCTCTCTTTCTCTCTAACCATATATCAATAATCTCAGATATGCAGACGACACCACCCTTGTGGCAGAAAGTGAAGAAGAACTAAAGAGCTTCTTGATGAAAGTGAAAGGGGAAAGTGAAAAAGTTGGCTTAAAGCTCAACATTCAGAAAACGAAGATCATGGCATCCGGTCCCATGACTTCATGGCAAATAGATGGGGAAACAGTGGTTGACTTTATTTTTCTGGGCTCCAAAATCACTGCAGATGGTGATTGCAGCCATGAAATTGAAAGACGCTTGCTCCTTGGGAGGAAAGTTATGACCAACCTAGACAGCATATTAAAAAGCAGAGATCATACTCACAAAGAGAACAGACTTGTGGTTGCCAAGTGGGAAGAGCAGTAGGGGAAGGAAGGATTGAGAGTTTGGGATTAGCAGAAGCAAACTATTATACATAGGGTGGATAGTACAGGGGGCTATAATACATTCAATATCCTGTGATAAACCATAATAGAAAAGAACATGAATTTATACATACACACACACACACACACACGAGTCACTTTGCTATATAGCAGAAATTAAACACAATATTATAAATCAACTATATTCAATAAAATTAAAAAAAGAAGTTGTCGACATCTTGAATTTAACATGGCTAAAATGGAATCATGGATTTTGCCCCCCCCACACACACACCACATATCATGTCCATCCATTTCTTAGGTCAATAATTTGGAGCCACCCTTTATTCTTCTATCTCCATTCCTCTAGCTCTGTTTATTAACAAGTTTCATCCATTATATCTCCAAAATACATCCTGAATCCCAACATTCCTTGCTATCTCTGCTGCTAACAAGCTGGCCCAAGTCACCATCATCTCTTACCTCGGAAATTTCAACCTCTCCACTGTCAGTCTCCTATACATTATCCTTCACACAGCAGCATAAATTAGTTCACATATCTCCCTCCACCCATTAGAATCTGGGAGCTTTTTCTCACACATAACACAAAATCTAAAATCCCTTGAATGGCCATTTAAAGCCTAAAAGACCCATGTGCCTCTCTCTGACATCCCAGCACTCTCGCAGGCATTTACTGCAGTTCCATGCTGGTCTTCCTTTTATCACCTAAACACACTGGGCTCACCCTTAGGGTAAACTTTGCATTCACTGCTCTTCAGCTTGGCACATTCTTCTCCCAGTTCTTGGCATGACTGCCACCTTTTCTACATTCAGGTTCAGCGTCATCTTTCCTGAGGAGAACCTTTTCTGAGCACTTCTCCATGTTGTTTTCTGGTCTAATTGTTTCCTGATCTCCAACATTATAATCCCCTATTTTTCTCACAATTGTCCATTAAGCTATTTCTTCTAAAAATACTTCTAAGTCTCCTTCTCCTTTGCCCACATAGTGAATTTTTATGGCCTTTATGGTTTTATCTTTGGTCTCTTCTTGCTACACATTCTCTTTTCTGTCTAAGAAACTTCATTCAGTAATTTGACTTAAATGATCTCATATGATCTGCTGCTGCTGCTGCTAAGTCACTTCAGTCATGTCCGACTCTGTGCGACCTCATAGACAGCAGCCAATCAGGCTCCCTCATCCCTGGGATTCTCCTGGCAAGAACACTGGAGTGAGTTGCCATTTCCTTCTCCAATGCATGAAAGTGAAAAGTGAAAATGCAGTCACTCAGTCGTGTCCGACTCTTCACGACCCAATGGACTACAGCCTACCAGGCTCCTCTGTCCATGGGATTTTCCAGGCAAGAGTACTGGAGTGGAGTGTCATTGCCTTCTCTGTCATATGATCTACGGACTACCAAAATCTCTGTACCAACCTGGACATATTCCTTTCCCTCTCTTTCTCTCTAACCATATATCAATAATCTCAGATATGCAGACGACACCACCCTTGTGGCAGAAAGTGAAGAAGAACTAAAGAGCTTCTTGATGAAAGTGAAAGGGGAAAGTGAAAAAGTTGGCTTAAAGCTCAACATTCAGAAAACGAAGATCATGGCATCCGGTCCCATGACTTCATGGCAAATAGATGGGGAAACAGTGGTTGACTTTATTTTTCTGGGCTCCAAAAGCACTCCAGATGGTGACTACAGCCATGAAATTGAAAGACGCTTGCTCCTTGGGAGGAAAGTTATGACCAACCTAGACAGCATATTAAAAAGCAGAGACATTGCTTTGCCAACAAAGGTCCAACTAATCAAGGTTATGGTTTTTCCAGTGGTCAGGTATGGATGTGAGAGGTGGACTATAAAGAAAGCTGAGTGCCAAAGAATTAATGCTTTTGAACTGTGGTGTTGGAGAAGACTCCTGGGGTCCCTTGGACTGCAAGGAGATCCAGCCAGCTCATCCTAAAGGAGATCAGCCCTGGATGTTCATTGGAGGGACTGATGTTGAAGCTGAAATCCCAATACTTTGGCCACCTGATGCAAAGAGCTGACTCATTTAAAAAGACCCTGATGCTGGGAAAGATTGAGGGGAAGAGGAGAAGGGGATAACAGAGGATGAGATGGTTGTATGGCATCACCAACTCCATGGACATGGGTTTGGGTGGACTCTGGGAGTTAGTGATAGACAGGGAGGCCTGGCATGCTGCAGTTCATGAGGTTGCAAAGAGTCAGACACGACTGAGCGACTGAATTGAACTGAACTGATATATCTTTTAAATATCCTAAAAACTCCCCAATTTTAAAATGAACAACAAAATGCCAGTTTACTACAATTTCTTTTTTCCAAGTTTCATCTACACCTAGCATTCTTTCTCCTCATGAATAGTACTGTGAGCTATGTAGTCAACCAAAGACAAACTAGAATCTTTGTCTACATCTTCGCCAACATCCTTACTACCTATGTTTAATTTATCATGAAGTCCTTCTTATTCTACCTTATTTCTAAATTCATCTACTTAGTTCAGATCCACTCACCAAGTTTATAGGATCAGCTGCATTGCTGGTCTCCTTATCTCTAGACTTTTTCTTCCTTAAACAAGTGTCCTCTCCACAGCAAGACAGATCTTCCAAAGTACAAACTTATTCAAAGACATCCCTATGCCTTGAAACTTTTAATGATACCATATTGCCTTTAGAATAAATTCCAGTTCCTCTTTATGATATAGAAAGCCATGATGCTTACTTCCTGCCACCCTGTCACTTCTGGTTACTTCCTCTTATGAGCTGAGCTCTAGAAGCTAAATCACTCTACATCTTACAGAATATAGACCATTCACTCTAGAAGCTAAATCACTCTACATCTTACAGAATATAGACCATTCACACTCTCAATTCCCTTTAGCCATTTGTTCACATTGTTTCTGTCACTCAGTCCAATCTTCCTCAACTCCCTCCTCAGGTTTCTGCTTATATATCACTTTTTCTAGAATTTTATCCTATTTCTTTGAATGTGGTGTCTTTTAAGAGTTCCCATAGTACCTTGGCACTTTATCCTACTATGGCACTGATTATGCTTACTTTAGTTTGCCTCTCTTCAAACAGCTTTTTTGACAGTATAATTTACATGCCATAAAATTAACCTATTCTTAGTGCACAATTTAATTAATATTTATATATTACGGAGTTGTAGAACAATGCCCATGACCTAATTTTAGAATGTTTCCATCACAAGTGTTGATAGCACATAAGCAGCTTGAGGGTGTGGCCATGTTTTGTTGATCTTTACACACTTAGGGCATAGAGTAGCATCTGTCACCAAGTATTTGTTGAGCAATTTAAAAATGAATAAAAAGAAAAAATGAATGCCCAAACCATGACATATTCCACCCACTGGGCTCCTCTCTCCATGGAATTATCCTGGCAAGAAGATTGGATTGGGTAGCCATTCACTTCTCCAGGGGATCTTCCCATTCCAGGGATCAAACACAGGTCTCCTGAATTGCAGGCATATTCTTTGCCATCTGAAATACCAAGGAAGGCCCTTTATCAGACATGCAACCTAATTTTGAAGCTTTCATTGTCATACACACTCTCCATCCTCTCCTTGACATTTCACCAACTTCCCCACATTGCAGTCAATGATGAATTTACTATGGCAGAGAAAATAGGCCTTTAAAATACCCAAGAGGCCAAGAAAGTCAGCACTGTGCATTTATGCGTGATTCAAGCATGTCTAGAAACTCATAGCTGCCCAAAACGAAGCTGGATTTTTTCCGAACAATTGAGATTGTCTCCAGTAAAATGGGTTAATGTAAAATGTCTACTTTGAGCTCTATTCTCATTTATTTATTTTTTTTCTGCCCTTCTAAAATCTTTAGGCTGAAAGTCCAGTAACCTAAGGCTTAGGCATAATTATATCAACAGTTCACCTAATGACTTGAGATAAATCACTTCACATCTCTGGACCTGAGTTGCCTTATAATATTCATCTCATCTCTTCCTATTCTGATTTAGTGAAGATGAAGTAAGCAGGAAGGTAAAATGGCACTTTAAAAGGTGAAAAGTACCATGTAAAGTGATAGATCTGAACTGGCTACCATTTTCTCCTGGTTTATTATTAATCACCTCATTTATTTAAAGATACTTTTTATGATGACTGCAACTGTTAATACTATGACTACCCCAAATTGATGTTCAAACATATAACACCCTTCATGCATAAATCTGATATATTCTGTTAAAAGAAGAGGGTTTCTGACCTTCCTAAAGCTGTTCTCTTTTCTCAAATGATTCTAGTGAATGTGGTTATACTGGTTCCCAAACCATAGCAGATTAGAAATGGAAATGAAAAGGTCCACAACAATAAAACACATTGAGAGGAGGAAGGGTGACAGCTGAAAACAGTAGAAAAAAAGCAACATTATAAAAGTAGATTTACTTTTATGTAACTCAAAAAAGTATAGCCAGGGGCCATTCACAGTAGAGACATGTAGTCCCGACTCAGTGAGCACAGAGGTCAGGATGATGACTCTGAGTTACCAGAAGACTCCACTGTGCTTGAGAAAGATGGAAAGTGCAATTTTTAGTACAGATTAACTTCTACTCTTTTATTCTTAATACAGAGATGAAAACAAACTATGCTTGATTCTAAAATATTAAACTAATGAGTTTGGTAATACAACAAATTTGATTTTTCATGTTATATCCAAGACTGTTCACTTAGGTGACTTTGGTATATTTTCTGACCCTTTGGGGAATGGATGAGAACATTCTTCATTCTTAGTTGAGAAACAATTTTTTTCTAGGGGACACTGAATTATTTAGAGAAAGGACAACCATGAAATTTACAGGGGATATGTGAATTGATCTAGGGACTCATTCCAACACAGACAAGTATATAGCTTCCTAGGATTTAATACAGTTTGTATTGTAATCATACATTTATGTTTGATTATCTCCTTTAGTCTGATTCTTCCCCCTTAAACCACAGGCTCTACATGGGCAAGGATTATATTTGTTTTGAACTCACCACTATAGTTCCAAAGCCTAGTCGAGGGCCTGGCATATAGAAATTATTCACTGAACATGTGGTGCTGTTGTATAAATTAGTGGCCACCATGGCAAATAGATGGGGAAACAGTGGCTGACTTTATTTTTCTGGGCTCCAAAATCACTGCAGATGGTGATTGCAGCCATGAAATTAAAGACACTTACTCCTTGGAAGGAAAGTTATGACCAACCTAGACAGCATATTCAAAAGCACAGACATTACTTTGCCAACAAAGGTCCAACTAATCAAGGTTATGGTTTTTCCAGTGGTCATGTATGGATATGAGACGTGGACTATAAAAAAAGCTGAGTGCCAAAGAATTAATGCTTTTGAACTGTGGTGTTGGAGAAGACTCTTGAGGGTCCCTTGGACTGCAAGGAGATCCAATCAGTTCATCCTAAAGGAGATCAGTCCTGGTTGATCATTGGAGGGACTGATGTTGAAGCTGAAACTCCAATACTTTGGCCACCTGATGTAAAGAGCTGACTCATTTGAAAAGACTCTGATGCTGAGAAAGATTGAAGGCAAGAGGAGAAGGGGACGACAGAGGATGAGATGGTTGGATGCCATCACTGACTCAATGGACATGGGTTTGGGTGGACTCCGGGAGTTGGTGATGGAGAGGAAGGCCTGGCGTGCTGCAGTTCATGGGGTCGCAAAGTCAGACACGACTGAGTGACTGAACTGAACTGAATAGTGTGGAAAGAGTCATAGTCTTAATTTCATCACTGCCCAGTGAAGATACTCCCATGAGGTAGCAAGTCCAAAAAAGTTAGTACTATATTTTATTTTTGCAGAAAAGAGAACTGTGCTAAAAAGAAATAAAGTTATGTATCATGTGTCTTGTTCACTGAGAGATGGACCATGGATTCCTTCCCATGTTCTTTGTACTATTCCATACTTGGAGAGAAATTGATGTGACACAGGCTTGAAGATTTCAGGTAGGTTTTCTAAATTATCCATAGGAAAGTTTTATTTATAGATGTTCAAACAGAGAGACAAGATAATGCATTACTAAGAAAGAAGAAAAAGTGAGATGGGCAAGCAATTTCTTCCTAGAACCCTGTCTGTTTCTGGGTACTCTATCCACTAGCAAAATTGCTTATAAGACATTTTCTAAGTTCCTAAGTTCCTGGCTCAATTAAAACCTGATTATTTTGTCCCCAGGGACTAAAGTGAGATATGAAATTAAGAGAATGGACTTTGTCAAGTTTCTTCCCTTCTCAGACTCAAGAAATTAACTCCTCATCATACTGACAAATAACCATGGCATTTGGCATTATCATTATTAATTTGTGCACCTCCATAACTGCCATTAAGGAGCCTGTGTTATTTGACCGCATGGTCGATAATGTTGACGTTTGCCCAAGACAGTGACTATCACATAGTAGATACTCATTTGTTGAAGGAAGAACTATGGATGGACAGATGGATAATCATAATTATAATCACAACTGTTTAAATATATTATCAATATTCTTAGAATAATAATGTATGATACATCAGCCCCAGCAGCTGCAGCCACTGTTTACAGGTAACTAGCCATATGAAATTAATATACATCCATATGCCAAAAAAACTCTTATCTGTACTTCCTATCTCATATAAAAATTTACTCATGTATTGTAGAACCTAAATATTAAACTTAGCACTATAAAACTGCTCAAAGAAAACATATGAGAAAATCTATGTAATTTCAAATAAAGCTAAGATTTCTTATACAAAACCTAAAGCAAGAAAAACTGATGAGTTGAGTAGCATCAAAATTCAAAACTTTTACAAGAGACACAGTTCAAAGAATGGAAAGATAAACCACAGTTGAGAGAAAATACTAGCAAAACACATATCTGACAAAAGGTGTGTGTCCAAAATAGAAAATTCTCAAACTTTGATACTAGGGAAGCAAATTGTTGTTGTTTAGTTGCTAACTCATGTCTGACTCTTTTGCAACTCCATGGACTGTAGCCCTTCAGGCTCCTGTGTCCATGGGATTTCCCAGGCAAGAAATGGGAGTGGTTTGCCATTTCCTTCTCCAACATTTATCACAGGACCCAGCGATCACATTCCTTAGCTATCCACCCAAAACAAATGACAATTTATATTTATCTAAAACCTGTATTAATACACAAATGTTTATAACATCTTTATTTATAATTGCTCCATACACACTGTAAACAACACAAATGTCCTTCAAGTGGTGGTGGTGGCTTGGTGGTTTAGTCGCCAAGTCGTGTCCAACTCTTACAACCCCATGGACTGTAGCCTGCCAGGCTCCTCTCTCCATGGGATTCTTCAGGCAAGAATAATGGAGTGGGTTGCCATTTCCTTCTCCAAGGGATCTCCCCAATGCAGGAATCAAAACCAGGTCTCCTGCATTTCAGGCAGATTCTTTACTGACTGAGCTATGAGGGAAGCCCCTGTTCAGCTGGTGAATAGATGAATATGGAATATCTGCACAAAGGAATACTATGCAACAATAAACAAAAAAGAATCAATGATATAGGTATAGCAAAACATGGATGAATCTCATGAACTATGCAAAGAGAAAGAAGGCCATTTCAAAGCGTACATAATATAGGGTTCCAGTTAAATGACATTCTGAAGAAACACGATTATAGGAACAGAAAACAGATTCATGTTTTCCAAGTCTAGGAGTAGGTGCAGAGGTTGAATAGAAATGGAGAAGTCAGGAATTTCTTAGAGTAATGGAGCTATTTTGTATCTTGATTGTGGTGGTAGTTACATGACTATATGACTTTGCCAAAAGTCCAAGAACTATACAAAAAAAAAAAAAACCCTAAAAATTGTATCACATGTAGATTTCAAAAGTGAATATATATTGCATTCTAAGAAAAATCATAAAAACATGTAGCTAGAACTCTCTCAGAATCTTTAAAAATAAAAACGAATACCTGTTGAGTTCTTACCACATGACTCTGTGTGAAGGGTTTTTTGCACTTTGTCTCACTTAATCCTCATCAGCCTTTTGAGATATGATCTATGGTGATTCTCATTTGCAGATAAGTAAAAGCACAGTCACAGAGGTTAAGTATCTTTGCTCTGATCTCAGTTTGCAACCAAAGGCACATGTTTCCACAGGCTGTATTCTGATCCATCGTCCCGCACAGCATTCCACTGATAAGGGCAGGAAATAGGACTGGGACCCAGAGCCCAGTCTCAACTCTGTTTTGCTACCAACACATCATGTGAGCATAAATAAGTGTTTAATCTTTCTGTGTTTTCTTATTTCAAAATCCAAGGCCCTGGAAAAATGATTTCTCAGTTTCTATTTAATCCTGGTTTACAAATATATTTTGGTTATTTGCTGCCTGAAAAGACCAACATTTCTTATTTATTCAGGCTCTTTACATGTCCTCCTGCTGCCCTGTTGGGCCCTGACATCTGAAATTCTACCATTAAATCTTTATTTCATGAGATTAAAGCATAGTGCCTCCAGAATAGTGCAATGCATATACTGGAGATCTTGGAGTCTGGAAGCAAGTATAGGGGTTGGTCAAGTCACTCACAGTCTAGCACTTGACAGAGTGGGATGATTGACCAGCAGTGATCCAGGATTTTGTATTATATGTTAAGGCCCTTGTTTTGAAGTGGTATTATTTGGACTCATAGGCAAGAGTGTGAGCTCTGGAGACAGAGTTGAGTTTAAAGCTTCTCTCCATCCTCAATTTTCTCATTGACAAAATGGGGCAATAACAATAACAACAGATATTGCTATATAGGTCACTATATACCTATTTTAAAAAAAGCAAAAGCAGAGACACTACTTTGCCAACAAAGGTCCATCTAGTCAAAGCTATGTTTTTTCCAGCACTCATGTATGGATGTGACAGCTGGACCATAAAGAAGGCTGAGTGCCAAAGAATTGATGGTTTTGAACTGTGGTGTTGGAGAAGACTCCTGAGAGTCCCTTGGACTGCAAGGAGATCAAACCAGTCAATCCTAAAGGAAACCATCCCTGAATATTCATTGGAAGAATTGATGCTGAAGCTGAAGCGCCAATACTTTGGCCACCTCATGCGAAGAGTCGACTTATTAGAAAAGACCCTGATGCTGGGAAAGACTGAGGCCAGGAGGAGATGGGGACGACAGAGGATGATATGGTTGGATAGTATCACCTACTCAATGGACAGGAGTTTGAGCAAGCTCCTGGAGATGGTAAAGGACAGGGAACCCTGGCATGCTGCAGTCCATGGGGCTGCAAAGAGTCGGACACAACTGAGCAACTGAACAACAATGCCTAATATGCATATAAAGTACAGTAAAACAATGATTAATCTCGCTCACAACTCTTTTATGTTATTGAGGAACTGGACAAAACCAATATTCTTTTGGAATCAAAAAGGAAAGGAGGAAACAAATGCTCAGAGAGGATTAATAAGTTGCTCAAGGTCAAATATCTGGTAGAATTAAGAATACTCCACAGAACAGTGTAGAATTGAAGGAGAGATTTGACTAAATGCTTTCTAATATTCGTGACATTATGCATGTCTCTGACCTTGTAGAATGAGCTGCATCCTTCGAGTTTCTTCAAGGCCCCCTCCCATCACCATCCATAACCAGAAGTTGGCAAGAACTACAAGCCCCTAGTGTGCTATGCCATGGTAGAAGGTTTCCTCCACAAGGCTGATCTCCCTATCTTTCTTAAGGGTACAGATTGTTCCCACAGGAAATATGACTGCCCAGAAATGATGCTGTGCTTGGCATTATCTTCACTCTCATATTATCTTCTGTTTCTCACTGGAGTCATCCCTGGCACTCTCTGGAATTCCACTTATGTGACTTTTCATTTGCTTCCTCTCAGAATAGTTGTATAATCAACAATGCTTGAAGTCTACACCAATGGCTCTGAAATCAGGGTTGATTTGTCCCCTGGGGGGACATCTGGCAACGTTTGGAAATATTTTTAGTTGTCCAGTGGGGGAGAGGGGACTAATAGCATCTAATAAGCAGAGGCTAAGGATGCTGCTGAATAACCTACAAGACATAGGATGACTTCTGAGAAGAAATACATGGCCCCAGTGACAAAAGCGCCAAGGCTGAGAAACCACTTCTACAGTGATAAAAGCACTTACATATCCATCTGCCCGTTTGATTCTTATCACACCTTTGAGATGAAAGCCAGGTCAGTATTCACATTCATCCCCAAATATCTCTTTATAATGAGGAGGATATAGACAGATGGGTAGTCCCACAGCTGGACTGAAAAAACTGAGACCCAAGGACGTAAAATGAGGCTGCTTTGCCCTTCTCCAGGCGCTCTTCCTGAGCCAGGGATCAAACGTGTGTCTCCTGCATTGCAGGTGAATTCTTTACCACTGAGCCATCTGGGAAGCCCATATTCAATATTCTGTGACAAATCATAATCGAAAAAGTATGAAAAAGAACATATATATATATATATATATATATATGAGAGTCACTTTGCTATGCAGAAGAAATGGACACATTGTAAATCAGTTATACTTCAATAAAATTTAAAAATAAAATGTGATAGTCAAGTTGCCCCTACTAACTTCAATCAATGTGAACTCCTCCCACATGGACATTTCAAGTCAGTGGCCCCCTTCTCCTTGAAGCAAACCCTGACTCCTCTGGCTAGAAATCAGCCCTTGCCCTCGGAACATTTCTATCTCTTGTTGGCATGGTTCTCCCAGTCTTTTTTCTTCGCAGTGGCAGCTCCACATTTGAGTTAAGTTTTATTCTTCTGGTGTCAGTACCTGGAACAGTACCTTGGGTGAGAGGAAAATGAATGTCAAGGGAAGAGCCCAGGGTTTCATGAGCTGCTTCCAGCTTCTGCCTTTATTTCTGCTGATCTCACCTGAACAGCTTCTGCCAAACACGTATCTTGGCTGGCTGTGCCAACCAGTGAAAAATGAATTAAGAAGGACAGCTAATGAGAAGATCAAACAACCCACAGAACTGAGTAACTCATACTTCTAGAAAAGTTTTAGTGCTCCAAGTATCCTAAATAAATCATGGACCTTCTAGGGATGGTCCTTTGCACTCTGTCCTGAAAATCAAAGCAAAATGTCAATATTTTTTCTTTAGATGAAAGCTCTGAACTGAAACTCCCGTAAAGAATCAGGCCTAGAATAAGGGATTATCTGTCTCCAAGTGCTTACCTTGAACAAAAGGCCCTAGGCCAGTCTTCCTGAAAACCTGTTCCCTGGAACCCCAAACCTATGGTGTACTTTAGGAAATAAAAGACAGGTTCGAGTAAGTAGGCGAACACCACACACTGTATTCCCCCTTAAGCATTCACAAAGCATATTCACAAGAGTCCCTGAAGAGGCTTTGAAAATCCCCTGCTGCTTAGAAACCTGAATAACATATTAATACTGAAGTTACATACTTTGGGAAACATGTCCACCGCCAAGTTTTGCCTCTATCTTTCCTGACTCACCTTCTTGGGACTCTTTTCAAAAACAGAGTGCTATTTGGGAATCATATAAAGCCACTCTATGGATTACAAAGTGTAAAACTGATATTCAGGACTGTTATTATGGCAGTCATGTCAATAACAGAGGTGTGAAATCAATACTCCAGAACTACTTAGTTAGCACCCGTTAAGGGTCAGCAGTAGGAATGTTTGTTCCGCCGCTAAGCCGTGTCTGACCCTTTGTGAGCTCAGAGACTGCCACAAGCCAGGCTTCCCTGTCCTTCACTGTTTCCCTGAGTTTGCTCAGACTCGTGTCTACTGAGTCGGTGATGCCATCCAACCATTTCATCCTCTGCACCCCCTTCCCCTTCTGCCCTCAATCTTTCCCAGCATCAGGGTCTTTTCCAATGAGTTTTGTTACATGGGAACATAGCAGCAATCAATAAGGTCCCTATTCTCTGGCCTAATTCTTCGAATGGTATCATCTTCACACCTGTCATCCCCACTCCCTGTGCTGTGCTTAGTTGCCCAGTCATGTCTGACTCTTTGTGAGCCCATGGACTGTAGCCCTCCAGGCTCTTCTCTCCATGGGAATTCTCCAGTAAGAATACTGGAGTGGGTTGCCATGCCCTCCTCCAGGGGATCTTCCCAACCCAGGGATTGAACTCAGGTCTCTCACATTGCAGGCAGATTCTTTACCATCTGAGCCACCAGGGAAGCCCAAGAATACTGGAGTGTATTCTCCCATCTCTAGAGGATCTTCCCGACCCAGGGGTCTCCTGCACTGCAGGTGGATTCTTTACCAGCTAAGCTACCATCCTCTGTAGTTCAAGGAGCCTAGAAGATGATCTTTGTTGAGGAAAGAACAGAACTACTCTTCTCCTTTAAGAGCAGAAAAAGTCACCAGGAAGATGATTCTCCTCTGCTCTCTGAATTATAATCGAAGAGAAAGTTCAGTGGAAAGATAAGGTTAGCTCTACTGATATCCAATGTCAACAAGACACAAGCTATGAGCACTTTTTCAGGGTCTTCTAATCTATAAAATGTCATGAACACACAAACCTTGAGAGCCAAGTTATTTAAGCTGTTCTACTGTTAAAAAAAAAAAAACCAGAACTACATGGGATGTTTCTGAAATTTGTCTTAGAGGCCCGATAAATACGTGGAGGTTGAATCCATCATATCTGCCTCTGGAGGAGTACTAAACTGAGAGTTAAGTCAAACTCTTCACAGCCTGTATATGTAAAGAAACTGGCTCAAAATTATCAGTGGGAGCGTAACTTTCATATACTAGTAGTATAAGCTCTTTATAGAAAAATTTGCCAACATCCATCAAATTTTAAAAGCATATTCCATTTGACCCAAAAGTCATTAACTCATTCCAGAAATATTTACTGTGTAATGTTGGAGCTGCTAGAGATACAATCCACAAACTAGTGAATATACAATATTTTAAGTGATGATAAGGAACAAGCAGGAAAACAAATTAAGTTAGAAGGAATGGAGAGTACCAAGGTGGGACAAAAATATTCTGGGAAAGCCTCTCTGGTTCGAGTGAAAACTGAAGGGAATGATGGGTAAGCTATGTGGGTACCTTGGGAAAGAGTGTTGCAGGTATGGGGACATCACGTGCTCTGAGGTCAGAGAGCATTTGGCACTTTAAGAAATGGAAACAAGGCCAGCAAAGTAAGATAACTCAGAGAGGAAGCAGGATGCAAAGCCTGCAAAAGTCAAAAATCAGATTATCGCAAGCCTGCAGGCCAGAGTAAGGAGTTGATTTTGCTCTAAAGGAGGCTTGAAGTCATGGGGACATTCTGAGCAGAGCAGGACGGAAAGTAAGGTTTTTAGACAATCACCGTGACCTCTTGTATAGAGAAGAGATGGTAAGGGAGCAATGCAGAATGAGAGAGACAACATCAGAGGCCACTGTAATAAGTCAGGGAATACAAGTCTGGACCACAGTGGTAGCCACAGAATGGGAAGAACTGATCACAGACAGGATTGGTGGCGAGTTTGGGATGTGAGTGAGAGAAAGAGAGGCAACAAGGATGAATACAACATTTTTGGCTTGAGACACCGGAAAGCTGCAATGCCATTTACTATAATAGACTTTTTCTTAAAAAAAGAAACAGATTTCAGGAATGGATTCAGCATTTTATGAATTCAGTTTTAGACTTGTTTACTTGGAGAAACAAAATGTAGACATCCAAACAGTCAGTGGACAAATGAATACATACATCTGGTTTCAGGCAGGTGTCAGGATGGAAATGTATATATTTGGGAGTTCTCACCGTATGGTATTTAAGGCCAAAAAATTATGCAATATCTTCTAGGGAGTAAGGCTAGGCAGGACAGAAAAGAGGGCAACATCATAGAAATTTATTCTACCCATACATTCATGAATATGTGAAAAGTGACATATGTACAAGAACATTCATAAGAGCATTATTATACAAAAGATTAAAAGCAATAAAAATCCACAAATAAAGAACTGGAGAAGTAATTGTAGCAACCTTTCAAGGGACTATTCTTCAGTAGTCTTTTTAAAAATAAAGCTATCATACTTAAAGCTAAGAAACTAAATGTTTTCCTCCTAAAATCAGGTTCAATACATGGAGCTCTACTCTTACCACTCTTATTCAATAAACTACTAGATGTTATAACCACTGAAATAAGTCAGTAAAAGAAATAGAAGCCCTTCAGAGTTAAACAATAAATAAATAAAATTATCCCTATTTGCAGGTGACCTGACTGTCTAAAGTAGAAAATACAGGGACTCTATTCAAAATTAATTCTGGCATTTTTGAGCAATGAGTGAGTTGATTGAGCTTGCAGGATGCAAAATCAAAGCACAAGAAATAAATACATTTCCTATACTAACAACAAGCCTATGGAAATTGAAATTATAACACAGTAGGTGGGGCAGATGGTAAAGAATCCACCTGCCAATGCAGGAGACCCAGGTTCAATACTTGGGGTGGGATGATTTCCTAGAGAAGGAAATGGCCACCCACTCCAGTATTCTTGCCTGGAGAATGCCATGGACAGAGGATCCTGGCAGGTTATAGTCCATGGGATCGCAAAGAGTCAGACATGACTGAGCAACTAACATCTTCACCACTGGATTAATCATATCACAATGTTTATATATATTAAATCATCACCTTTTACATCTTTTAAAAAACCATGTTGTACAACTTAAATAAATACAACTTTTATTTGTCAGTCATATCTCAATATAGCAAGAAAATAACATGCTACCATTTATAACCAATCCAAAAAAATGAAGCATTTAGATATCAACATGTACAGATTATCTGTCTGCTGAAAATTATACAATGCTGATTAAATAAACCAAAAAATATCTAAGTGAATGGAGAGCATAGTAAATATTCAATGTAATAAAGATGTTGCTTCTTCCTAAATTGATCTACAGGTACAATGTCATTACTAACAAAAGCCCAGCAAGTATTTTATATGCATAGACAGGCTTACTCTGAAATTCATGTGGAAAACCATAGTCCACAGGATAGCTAAAACATTCTTATATAGAAAAATAAAGTGGAAGAAATCAGTCTGCTTGATTTCATGGCTTATTATACATTACAATATCGAGATGATGAAGCTTTGGTGGATGGATAGACACAGATCAATGGCACAGAACAGAAAGCACACAAATAGGTTCACACAAGCATGTGCTATTGATTTTTGATGCAGGTGCAAAAGTAATTCACTAGAAGGACAGCCTCTTAACCAGTGATGCTGGAGTAATTGGACATTAATTGGCATAAGAAATGGGCCTCAGTCTCAGCTTCTTGGCCTATACAAAAACTAAGTTAAAATGTATTATGGACTTCAATGTAGAACTATAAAACTTTAAAAGAAAACATGGCAGAAAATCTTCAGGATCTAGGGCTAGACAAAGTTTCAGACTTGACTCCCAAAGCATAATCCATTAAGGAAAATGCTAATAAATTTGATCTCATCAAAATTAAGAATTCTTGCTCTGTAAAAGTCGATGGAAAGAGAATAAAAACACAAGCTACAGACTGGAAGAAAATATTTGCCAGCCATATATCCAACAAAGGAATGGTGTCTAAAATATACATGAAAACTCAACAGTAAAAAATTAAACAGCACAATTAGAAAACTGGCAAAAGATATAAACAGCATTTCAATAAGGAGGATGTATAGATGATAAAGGCACAAGAAAAGATGTCCACTATCATTAGTCATCATGGAAAAACAAATTAAAATCATAATGAGATACCATTACACACCAAACAGAATGTCTACAATAAAAAATAGTGACATCACCACATACTGCTACGGATGCGAGAAAATGGAAAACTCATAATTGCTGATGGGAATGTAAAATGGTACAGCTACTATGAAAAAACTTGACAGTCTCCTATAAAACTAAACACACAATTACCATACAAACCAGCAATCATACACTTGTACATTAAAGAAAATTGAAAACAAAAAAAGATATGTAAATATTCATAGCAACTTGAGTCATTATAATAAAAATCTGAAAACAGCTCAAATGTCCTTCAGCAAATGAAAGATGAAACAAATTGTGATATGTAAATACACACTCAATAATAAAAAGGAACAAGCTATAGATACAGAGAACTTGGGCAATCTCCAAGGAATTATGTTCAATAAGAAAAAAAGCAAATCTAAAAGGTAACACAATGTATGATTCCATTCATGTATTTTTTGAATGACAAAAAAATTTTTATTGAACAGATTAGTAACTGACAGGAGTAGGGACAAAGAAGAGGTGGGAGGAAGGTGGGTGTGAAGGGTGAAGAAAATGTTCAGTGTCTTGGCTGGCGTGGATACAGAGAGGTACACATGTGATATAACTGCATAGAACTAAATACTCCTACATTCTCTCTTATACCTAAATAAATATAAGTGGAACTAGGGAAATCTAAATAAGATCAGCAGGTTGTAGCAATGTCAACATTTTAGGTGTGATACTATACTAACAGTTTTGCAAAATGCTGATATTAAGGGAAATTATATAGTGTACTATTATATAAATAGTACACAAGATCTGCTATTTCTTACAATGGCATGAGAATCTACAGGTATTTCATTAGCACTTCTGATTAAAAGTAATTGTTTAAACAAAATACAAAAAAAGAGAGAGACTGCTCTATTTATACTGAGAAGGAAGATATTAAATATTTATTTGACTTAATTTATCTATGATACAATAGCTGAAAACACAAGGTACATAAGAGAATCTACCATTTTAAGGGAAAGGAGCAGACCAGCTGTGGGTAGGACAATGGAGGGACTGGTAACAGCGACTGCCTCTGGGGAGAGAAAGAGAACAGGAGTCCTGACTGCTAAAAATTCACTCATTCCACTAGATATGAAACAGCAAAGCTTCAGATGGCCAATATAGTAAGGATACATGGAGCTTCATGCCCAGTCCAGTTAAAAGCAGCTCTATCACCAGAGTTGAAATTTACACTCAGAAAATTGACAAATTGTTTGTTTAGTTCTAGATGTACCAGTTGAGCACCTTCCATGAATTTGTTTATTTTATCCTCATCATCACCTTTTGGTTTAAATTATCTTTAACCCTAATTTCATAGAAAAGGAACTCTGGGACCATGGATATAAATAACATGACTCAGTTCCCAAAGCTATCACATATCAGAGTCAAAATGGAAACCCCAACTGGTCTGTTTCTGTATCCGATGTTCTTTTCAAATCACTGGTATCACATTTTGCTAAAGTTACCAATACATTATCTTGCTTTTCCCAAATCCCTCTAATAAACTAATTTCAAAAAATAATAATAAGTCTGACTTGGCATTTTAAGAATGATTATAAAGCTAGTAATTACTAATATTTCACTTATTTATTTAATATTTTCTACTTCTTTTGATCTTTATAGCCACAGTGCAGATGAAAGAAATAATGCTAATATGTTCTTCTGCTTATTAATCAGAACCAGTTTTGTCCTTGCAGACATGTAAATAGCAGAGCTAAAAGCATCCTAAAATATAAACAATCAGGTCCTTTCATAAATGAGAAAACAAAGACACAGAGAAGCAGAGGGGCTTCCTCAGGGTCCCACAGCTGATCAGTTAAAGATTTGGGACTGGCACTCATGTTTCCTGGTTCTCAGCTTTAGGAGATGAATTACCGATAGCAAGATGCAATAGTAACACAAAACAGGCTGTTTAGGAAGACTGTAAAGGAAAGGATGGAAGAAGTAGTATTTAAACAGTAACAACTGGGCTTTACAGATCACAACAGACAAAAATCAATCTTCACTCACCATCTAAAACTGAATCAGATATCTCAAAGGGAAATGCATAAACACCATCTATGAAAACAAACTCCAAAAAAAATCAATTGCATTTTATGCATTTGGATCCTGGGGAATATATTACTCCATTGAGATGGTGACTTTGATTTTGACTTGGCTTTGAATAAGACTTTTTTAAAGTGGCCATCAGCAAGACTAAGATATAAAATCATACACTCATATAAGACTCCTTTTTAACCCAATCCCTTCATTATGAAGATGAAGAAACACGGAACAGAAACAAGGATTCAAAACAGAATAAGAGATTCCCAAGTTGATCTTTTTTTCTTTTGAGATAAGAAGTAAAAGTCAGATTAGCTAATGCTTGGTCAATAAAAGCACAGACTTTAGAGGGAAACAAACACGTTCCAGTCCTGACTCCACTACCACTACAGGCCTGACTGCAGCAGGCACATCTATTGGCTGCTGCTGCTGATGCTGCTAAGTCGCTTCAGTTGTGTCCGACTCTGTGTGATCCCATAGACGGCAGCCCACCAGGCTCCCCCATCCCTGGGATTCTCCAGGCAAGAACACTGGATGGGTTGCCATTTCCTTCTCCAATGCATGAAAGTGAAAAGTGAAAGTGAAGTCGCTCAGTCGTGTCCAACTCTTAGCGACTCCATGGACTGCAGCACATCAGGCTCCTCCGCCCATGGGACTTTCCAGGCAAGAGTATGGAGTGGGATGCTTAGCATGTATCTATTGCTAATCCCCATTTCCTTGGCCTGCCTCCTGTATAAAGCCAGAGGAAGGCAGCTACTCATTTTCTCATCATTCCTTGTGTCTATGTGTGCACGCATACTCAGCAGTGTCCACATAACTCTGGCCAAAACAACACATGTAAAACCAGCCTGGCTCCTTAAAGAAAATTTTTACTTTTCATAATTAAAGAAATACACATGGCTAGTGCTGCCCATCTCCTCTTGCTGCTTCCCTGAACACAGATTTGCTGCCTGAATCAAGTACTGCAGGTCATAACCGTCATGTGGCCAGGGGTATTTAAGCATAAAGAAGAAAAGCCAACACACTGAAGATGCTGGAGGCATAGCAGAATGTTAGAAAGAACTTGAATCCTTAATGACATCACTGAAGTGAAATAAGTAGCAACAGTGTCACCAGAACTCTCATCTGAGGGGGAAAACATACCCGCATTTATGTAAATGCAGCCAAAAGACAACTGATAGAGTTACCTTGGACAAGTTAATCTCTCGAAGCCTCAGTTGCCATATCTGTAAAATGAGGAACAACCATTCCATCTCAGCAGTTTACTGTCACATCATTAGTTCAGTATATATTAACTGAGCATTTACTATGTAAGAGACAGTTCTAGGAGATGGGGATGTAGTGGTAATTAAAAGTTCCTTTCACTATAGAATAGACATTCTAATCTTAAAATTCAGGCAATAAACAAATAAAGAAGTTAATTTTGAAGACTAAAGCTAGAAACACATGTGAAGGACCTGGCACAGTGCTTGGCACAGAGTGATGCTCAAAAAATAGCAGCTGCTACTATTATAATTCTTACTGGCCTTCAATAATTACTGATTAAATTCTTAGGACTTCCCCAAACCCACATATATAAGAGTTATTAGAAATACAAGGATCTCAAGCCATCCCATAATGCTACAAGGAATTCTTGCACTCTGACCTGCTGGTCATTTTTTTCTTCGCAAGCTGGGAGCATTCTCTTGATCTTGAGGCACCAAGGTTCATATGCCTTTAGAACTTTCCAACACCAGGACTTGTTTTGAATGATCAGAGCAGAAAGACTCATAAAGTTGGAAAGGAAGAATGGAGTTGGAGATGACTGGGGATTCCCTATGGGTGGATGTTCTGTCTGTGACTAGAAACCTGGCAGGACTTTGCCTGGAGCCATTAACCCAGTGAAGGCATATTAATGACCACTTCTCTTAGGAGATGGCCATGAGACATCTCACTGGGACAGGACAATATAATCCAAAATGTTTTTGTTTTTCAGATGTCAGTTCATTTCAAAATTGATTTCTTGAGTGGGAATTGAAAGCCGATGGTAAAGAATTAGGCTTGAAAGTACCATTGAGTGAATCCAGGCTCAAGTGCTAGATCCAAAAAATAATTCTCTGTGTGGTCCAAGCAATCCTTCCTTTCTCTGGTCCCCAGTTTTCCCATCAGCACAGTAATAGAGCTGGACTAGACCATGTCAACCTGACATCCTGTCATTCTACTTTTGTCAAATCATCTGCTCTGTTGAGATGCCCTCCTCCCAGCAGCACTGGAACAAGGGTGCCTCTCTCAGCAGATTTGCTAATGCCCAGCCACCAGGGGAAAAAAAAACTGCTGACGGATGCTCTGGCTGCCTCCGTGTTGTTAAACACCTGCTTACAGCTCTAATCGGCTGGTTTTCACGCCCAGGAGATAGGGATTGATTGCTGACACCGACCTGGCAAGAAGACGATCCTGCAATCACCAGCCAAAGCAACTTAGGATGCAGGCTGGGAATTTGGCAAGTGGTGCTGTGAAGGGGAGACATAGCAGGGGACACAAGAATGGGAGGTGGTTTTGCTTAGTGGTTAAGAGCATTGGTTGCAGAGTTAGGTGCTTCTAGATTTCATTCCTATCTCTATCCCATGCTACCTGGGTGAAGTTGGACTTGTTACTCCACATGTTTCTCAATAGCAGCAGACTCTGCCCCACTGTCCCAGGGAGTGAACCTGGATGGGTCTATATGGCACTGTAGTCTTTTCTGCTTGCCTGTGATTGTGTAAGTGGCCGTGTGACACTATCCTGGCCATTGAGACCTGAGATGATTTTTTTATGGGTAATTCCTTGGTAAATAAATAAAAGAGACATCTGCAAGATACTTCTTGGTCATTAACGTTATAATGCTAAGTCACTCTGTGACCATAAAGACTCTGGTGATAGAATGAGTATCACAGAGCAAAAACATGGAGGGAACCTGGGCCTGTGATGATGTCACTGAATCACCATATTCTTTACAACCCTAGAATTGCCCTTTTATCAGCCTGCTTGCTTTTGCTAGATGAGAAAAGAAATGCCTGTTACTTATACTACTTTTAGTAGGTTTTCTGTTTATTGTATCCAAGAGTCTTCTGAGAATAGCAGTCATAATTGCTAAAATTCTACTGTCCAGAATAGTATGTATGTGTGCTTAGCCAATCAGTCACGTCCAACTCTTTGTGCCCCATGGACTGTAGCCCACCAGGTTCTCTGTCTATGGGGATTCTCCAAGCAAGAATACTGGAGTGTGTTGCCATGCCCTCCTCTAGGGAATCTTCCCAGCCTAGGGTCTCCCACATTGCAGGTGGATTCTTTACTATTTGAGCCATCAGGGAAGCATACAAAGCAAAAATTCAGAGTTAGAAATCTGGGCTCAAATCTTAGTAACTCCACTCAGTATGCCATATCTCCATTTCCTCACTTTCGTTTACAGGTATACCTCTGAAAATCATGAGGATTTGAAAAGTCCTAAGGATCTACACAAACTTACAGGGATATTTATTAATACCCACTCTACCATTGGTAGTCTCTGACATGTAAGGAAAACATAGTAGCTGAGAGTCACCAGAAATGGTTCCTCATTGTGGCTCTGACACTGACTTCCTTAGTAACACTGGGCAAGTCCCTTCCCTTCCCTGAACCTTAGTTTCTCTGTAAAATTAGAGTCATGAGCTGGCTTAAATCTAGTACCGTTCTTGGAATTGATATTCTAGAAATCAAAGTGATATATGTTTTTTCCTTGTGTAGCAGGAAGACATTGACCGAGGTGACAACAAATTTAGTGGGGAGAGCCATGAGAAGCTCCTATGAGCGCTGTGTGCTGTGCTTAGAACTTCTGCATTGCAGTCAGCTACCACACGTGGACAGTCCCTACCTAGGCAAGATTTCACTCTACTCCCAGCATTATGCTGCCTGTATAACTATCCTGTTGGACAATTTCTCTGGCATCTCAACCCACAAAGAAAATACTTCCTGAATGTTCCTAGTTTTTCCTCATGAAGAATGAGCTACTTAAAAAGCAAGGCCAATAAAAGCAATGCTTCTTAAAGTAAAATTATTTTGGCTTAATGCAGAAATTGTTTAAGAAAACAAACTAAAACTCTCATCCAAATCAAGCCAGCAGCACTTCCAAAATACCCTATCTAGACACAGCATCAGATGGAACAGAAGTAGATGCTATTTTATCCATTTTCCTTACCTTGTGCCACTGCATGGAGACTGACAAGAGAGCTTCCCATCTGTGTGGTGTGTGGTCCTTTAAAAAGCCATTTATATGACTCTCCCAACAGTACTACAAGAAATGAAGGCAACGGTGGTAGCAATATAGCATAACAGTTAAGATCTACACTTTGGAATAAATGGTATCTGAAGCCAAAATCTAGCTCTGCTCAGTTAATTCTTTTTCCTTCTCTCTCAAAATGTATTATACACTTTCTATGTGCCAGGAATTCTTTTACGCTTTAATATAACTCCCCAACATGCATACATATCCTCCTCTCCCAGTTACTCCCAGAACCTCATGCGTGTTCAGGTGGTGTACCCTTTTGACCTCCCTCAGGTCGAAAGGATGAATTGTGTTCATTGACACTGGTCATTGCAATTCCTCCCACTCCCCTTTGATTGTTATAAGCCTCACAATGAGCATGCGTCCCAAGGGTCTCAAAGACCACGCAAACACTTGATGTTTTTCTAAAAACACCAATGGCTAAAGCTTATTACAGCAGAAGGATATATAATAAGATCATCAAGGGAAAGACACAAGGCAGAATCTAGAGAAATCCATGCCCAGGCTTTGGGAAGCTATCTCCATCTGGTGAGGTGACACATGAGTGTGCTTGTGCTTGCCAACAATAAAAATGTAGTGACAAGGATGCCTACTGTCATCACTTTTATTCAACAGAGTAATGGAAGTCCTAGCTAGAGCATTTAGCCAAGTCAAAGAAACCAAAAGCCTCCAAATTGAAAAGGAAAATGAATAAAGACTTGAATGTAAAACCTGATACCTAAAACTCCTAGCAGAGAAGAGATTGCTAACTCCTTGACATCAGTCTTGGTGATGATTATTTTTGGATTGGACACTAAAAACAAAGGCAATGAAACCAAAAATAAACAAGTGGGACTATATCAGACTACAAAGCATCTGCACAGCAAAGGAAACTATCAACAAAATGAAAAGGCAACTCATTAAATGGGTGAAAGTATTTGCAAATAATATACAGGCATAGCTCAGTGATATGGTGTGTTCAGTTCCAACTATGACAATAAAGCAAATACTGTAATAAAGCAAGTCACATGAGGTTTTTGGTTTCCCAGAAAAATAAATTATGTTTAGTCCATAGTGAAGTCCATTAAATGTGCAATAATATTATGCTTTAAGAAAATGATATACATACATAATTTTAAAAATACATTAGTGGTAAAAAAAAATGCTAATCATAATCTGAGCCTTCAGCAAGCCATAGTATTAATAGTAATATCAGAGCTCACTAATCATTGATCACCATGACAAAATAATAATATTTGTGTGTGTGTTAGTTGCTCAGTCGTGTCCGACTCTTTGCGACTCCATGGACTGTAGCCCACCAGGCTCCTCTGTCCATGGAATTCTCCAGGCAAGTATACTGGAGTGAGCTGACATTTCCTCCTACAAAATAATAATATAGAAATGTTTAAAATATTGCAAAAATTGTCAAAATATGACACAGACACACACAGTGGGAAACCAACACTGATAGACTTCCTTGCAAAGGGTTACCACAAACCTTCAATTTGTAAGAAAAAACAAATAACATCTGTTAGTGTGATACAGCAAAGCACAATAAAATGCAGTATGCCAATATCTGATAACAGGTTAATAACCAAAATATGTAAAGAATTCAACAGCAAAAGATTTTTTAAAGGGCAGAGGATCTAAACAGACATTTTTCCAAAGATGACATGCAGATGGCCAACAAGTACTGCAAAGACACTCTAATCGGGGAAATACAAATCAGAACCACAGTGAGGTAAAACCTCACACCTGTCAGAATGGTTATTTTCAAAAGTCAAGAAATAACTATTAGCAAGAATATGGAGAAGAGGGAACACTGGTATACTGTTCATGGGAATATAAATTGGCATAGATACTGTGGAAGACGGCATGGAGGTACCTCAAAAAATTAAAAGCAGAACTACCATGGGCTTCCCAGGTGGTGCTAGTGGTACAGAAACAATCTGCCCATGCAGGAATGGCAAGAGATGATGGTTTGAGCCCTGGGTCCAGCAGTTTCCTGCAGGAGGGCATAGCAACCCACTCCAGTATTCTTGCCTGGGGAATCCCACAGACAGAGGAGCCTGGCAGGCCACAGTCCATGGGGTTGCACAGAATTGGAAACAACTGAAGCGACTTACCACACCCTCATGCAGAACTACCATATTATCCAGCAATTCTAATCCTGGGTATTCAAAGAAAATGAAAACACTCAAAGAAATACCTGCACTCCCCCATTCACTGCAACATATTTACAATTGCCAAGACATCGAAGCATCCGCCAACAGATAAATGGATAAAGAAAATTATATATATACATATATATATACACACACATAAATCTACATATATATATACACACATGCACACGTGCATATAATGGAATACTACTCATAAAAATATTCACAGAACTTATAAAAAGAATGAAAATTTGTCATTTGTAACAACATGGATGGACCTGGAGGGTATTATACTTACTAAAACTAATTCAGGCAGAGGAAAACAAACACTATAGCATCCCATTTACATGTAGAATCTTTTAAAAAATGACTCATCTCATAGATGCAGAGAACATATCGGTAGTTGCCAGAGGATGGGGGTAGGAGACAGGCAAAATGGGCGAAGGAGATTAAAATGAACAAACTTCCAGTTATAAAATACATGCCATGGGGATGTAATGTATAGCATGATGATGATACTTAATAATACTGTATTGCATGTTGGAAAGTTACAAAAAGTAGATCTTACTAGACCAGACTCATTGTAGTGATCATTTTGCAATATACACAAATATTGAATCATGTCATATACCTAAAATTAATATAAATTATACACCATCATACTTCAATTTTAAAAATCAAAATAATGCAGTAACATCCACAATGTTTTTGCCTAGGGAAGCCCATTTGGGCTTGGCATCGAAGTTTTTTTACTGGGGACTAGTCATATCAGCACACTCTGCTCAGCATATTACCAAAATTCCATACCCTCAGAAGAAAAGCAGATGTTCAGCATAAATTACATTGCTTCCTAGGTGGCACTAGTGGTAAAGAATCTACCTGCCAATGCAGGAGACACCGGAGATAAGGGTTCAATCCCTGGGTCGGGAGGATCCCCTGGAGGAGAGCATGGCAACACATTCCAGTATTATTGCTGAAGAATCTCCAAAGACAGAGGAGCCTGGTGGGCTACAGACCAAAGAGTCACAAAGAGTGGGACACAGCTGAAGTGACTTAACAGCACAAATAGTTGAAGAGCCATAAACCACCCTCGGGCTTCCCTTGTGGTTCAGAGTGAAAAGAGTTTGCCTGCAATGCAGGAGACCCAGGTACGATCCCTAGGTCAGGAAGATCCTCTGGAGAAGGGAATGGGAGCCCACTCCAGTATTATTGCCTGGAAAATTCCATGGACAGAGGAGGCAATGGGCTACAGTCCTTAGCGTCACAAAGAGTTGAACATAACTGAGTGACTAACACAAACCACCCTTATGTGTTAAGGATTAGGTCAAATACTGAGTTCTCAGAGGCCAGCCAAGGGCCAACTTTGCAAGCAGGCTCTTCTCAAAGTAGCACCCTCTGTCCTGCTATGTTAACTCTCTTCTGCATAACATGTGACTCAGTTCTGATCAATGAGACATAAAAAGAAGTCTGTTGGAGACTTTCTTTCTGGGAAACTAAGATACCTGCATAAGGAAAAAAAAAGGCCTTTTTATCTATCATTTTTACTTCCTCCTTATTGGGATGTCAAATAAAGATAAAATACCCAGAGTTAAGGCATCAATCTTGCAACAGCAAGGGCACAAACATGAAGATAAAAATACAACACTCTGAATATGACCAAAAAGAAGAGGAGGGGAAGTGCTTGGTTTCTCAAAAGTAAGTGCCACAGAGCAATTGAACTAATATCATTAGCCACCTATCTCCACATTTTATAGTTTGTAAGGGAAACAAGCCCTTGCAGGCTTAAGCCACAACTATTAAAATCCTGTTATTTTCAGCCAAATTCACTTCTAAATGATAAAACGATCAAGCAAAAACAGCCACAACTCTTTTTTTTAAATGAAGCTTCCAGTCTAGTAGGGGGAGGGGACAGATAGCAAAATAGTTATACTACTGGATGTATAACTATAAATTGAAACAAGTACTCTGAAAAAGAGGGTATTTAGTTACATTAGAGTATATGAAATGGAAACTGACCCAGGCTAGTTACGAACAAGAAGGTAGTACTCGTGGAAAATTTTGTTCAAGTTATTTATTTCCATACAGTAAACTGCTCCCAAATTTAATAGCTTTAAACAATCACTTTATTTAGGTCACAATTTTGTGAGTTAGATATGCTGGAAAGGCTTCACTGGAATTCTCTCTTGGGTCTCTAATGAGGTTTCAGCCAGTTATCAACCGAGGCTGCAGTCTTCTGGAGGTTTGGCTGAGCTGGGTGTTCAGGACAGGTCACTCACAAGGCTAGCAGGTGATGCTGCTGCTGGTGAAGAGCTCAGCTGACTGCTGACCAGAGCGCCTCCAGCACAGACTCTAAGGGAAGCTGGAGTTCTTATGAGGTGACTCAGGGCTCCAAGTGCCACTATTCCGAACAAAGTGGAAGTTGCCTGGTATATTATGACCTAGCCTCACAGGTACATAATGTCACTTCCATCACACTCTTGTTCAAAGCAGTTATAAAATGCTCAGACCCAAGGCTGAGGATATAGACTCTTCCTGTCGATGGGTATTGGCATCATTATTCAGTCGCTCCGTCGTGTCCGACTCTGTGACCCCATGGACTGCAGCATGCCTGCCTTCCTTGCCCTTCACTATCTCCCAGAGTTTGCTCAAAATCATGTCTACTGAGTTGATGATACCATACAACCATCTCATCCTCTGTTGCCCCCTTCTCTTCTTGCCCTCAATCTTCCCAGCATCAGAGTCTTTTCTAGTGAGTCAGCTCTTCACCTCAGGTGGCCAAAGTATTGGCGCTTGAGCTTCTGCATCAGTTCTTTCAATGAACATTCAGGGTTGATTAGCATGCCAAAGAAATGAAGCATGCTTATTTTTAGATTAATTTTAGGCTTTCTTAGGAGATGAGAGTTGAACTAAAAACTGGAGAATGAATAAGTAGCATTACGCAAACAGAAGAGGAAAGGAGATATGACATCTACAGAGAAGAGCCTGGTCCAAGAAAGAACAAGTCATTGAAGAAATCACAGCATATTGGAGAATAAAGAGAGTGCAGCACAGAAGTAAGGTGTGGGGGATGGGATGGGGGAATCATGGCTGGAAGAGAATTCATGCTGGCTTTTGTAGGCTAAGGTAAGGATCTCAGTCTTTATCCTAAAAGTCACTATTTGTGCGACCTTGAATAAGTCTCTAAAAACTAGTGTCATCTCTGTTGGGGAGGTGGGGTAGACACTGATCATTCCTGCCTTATAAAACTGTCAAAACATTTCATTTCACAGTAAGTGAAAGTGAAAAGTGAAAGTGTCAGTTGCTCAGTCATGCCCAACTCTTGCGATTTCACTGACTGTAGCCCACTAGGCTCCTCTGTCCATGGGATTTCCCAAGCAAGAATACTGGAGTGGATAGCCATTCCCTTCTCCAGGGAATCTCCCTGACCCAGAGATCAAACATGCGTCGATCTCTGCATTACATTGACAGATTCTTTACTGTTTGAGTGTTCAAAAAATAGCAGTTTTGCTATTGTTGTGGTCATTTTTATTGTATTTTTATTCTATTACCAACTAGGGCATTTGCTTTTCAGATAGGAGACTAAGACCCAGAAGAGTCTAAGTGGCTCAGAATATCCAGAAAACAAGTCACTGAGCAAGGACTGAAACCCAGGTCTCTCGGCCCCTCATTTAAGTGTTCTCCCTTCATCGCCACCTCGGCCAGGGCAGTATATAGGCAGATGTTCAGCCACACTTTGACATCCCCTACATTTCTAGATTCATCTGATAGAAGCAGGCATGGGTTTTAGGAATTTCAGTAATAAACTGAGGCCCATCACTACTGCTAACAAGCCAGGAAGCCTGGTCTGTGTGTAATTGATGCAGGAAGTGATGTAACAAAGGGCAAATGCATTGACTCTGCCACCAGAGAGAACTCCAGCTCAACACTCTCTGGGTCTGTAACCTCCAGCAAACACTGAGCTACACTGAGTTTCAGCTACTTCATCTCCAGAGTGGGAACGATATCCACCTCATTTTGAGCTATTTTGAGAATAAAAGAGAAAATGAATGTGAAATATTTCAAGCCTCAACAGTACCCCATTAATGTCTCTTTTCCCACTCAGAAGTCTAAACCTCAAAACACTAAAATAACACCAGTTCTTTCCACAAGACCTTATCACCAATGACAAGAATACTAAAGTGAACTGGACATTGACTAGTCTCTGTGTGGGCCCATAAGTCTACCGAGTTGATTCCAGATGTGGAGTCTTTCCTCTATCCAGAAACCACCACTCCCCCTCAGATTCTAGCTTAGATTGCTCTTCTTTCATTCAGGTTTCTACTCAGATAAGAAAGAGGTGAAGAAAGGCTTCATGAGCTAGGATTTTATAGTAGGTGGGATTTGGCAACATAGAGATCAAGGCAGAGGGCGTGATACAACAAAAAACAGCATGAATTAAAGCACAAATGCCAGGAAAATAGGGGTCCTCTTCAGGACCATGGGAGACAGTTCAGAGACTATGGTAAGAGGCAATATGGGACGGTACAATGGGTATGGAACGTACACAGGTGAACCCAGGAATGTCATTCTAAACATTAAGAGGTATTAATACAATAGGGCCTAAGACCCTGACCCATTAATCCAACAATCCATCAGCTGTGTGTACCTATGCTCTCTCTCAAGATTGCTGGGAGAAATGTTAATACTCTCAGAAATGCAGATGAAACAACCCTTATGGCAGAAAGCAAAGAAGAACTAAAGAGCCTTTTGATGAAAGAGAAGAGGAGAATGAAAAAGTTGGCTTAAAACTCAACATTCAGAAAACTAAGACATGGTGTCCAGTCCCATCACTTCATGGCAAATAGATGGGGAAACAATGGAAACAGTGAGAGACTTTATTTTATTGGGCTCCAAAATTGCTGCAGATGGTGACTGCAGCCATGAAATTGAAAGACATTTATTCCTTGGAAGAAAAGCTATGACCAACCTAGACAGCATATTAAAAAGCAAAGACATTATTTTGCCAACCAAGTTCCATCTAGTCAAAGCTATGGTTTTTCCAGTAATCATGTTTGGATGTGAAAGTTGAACTATAAAGAAAGCTGAGCGCTGAAGAATTGATGCTTTTGAACTGTGGTGTTGGAGAAGACTCTTGAGAGTCCCTTCTACTGCAAGGAGATCCAAGCAGGCCATCCTAAAGGAAATCAGTCCTGAATATTCATTGGAAGGACTGATGCTGAAGCTGAAACTCCAATACTCTGGCCACTTGATGCAAAGAACTGACTCATTGGAAAAGGTCCTGATCCTGGGAAAGTTTGAAGGCTGGAGGAGAAGGGGACAACAAATGATTGGATGGCATCACTGACTTGATGGTCATGAGTGTGAGTAAACTCCAGGAGTTGGAGATGGACAGGGAAGCCTGCTGTGCTGCAGTGCATGGAGTCGCAAAGATTCAGACACAACAGAGAAACTGAACTGAACTGTGTTCTCTCTCTTTCACATACACATACTCACTATGGACCTCTTGCCCAATTATTCTCTTACAAGCCTAGAGGACCACTTGCCAGTCTGGAGTTAAGATTTATAAGCCTGTCACTGATGGCAATCAGAGCTAGCAGACAAGTTATGAGAACATAATTTAGGGGACCACAGAGGGAGACGCCCATTCATTGACTCAGCAACAAAGGAGTATGAGAAGAAGAAAGGGAGGGAAAGAGGGAGGAGAGGAGAGAGGATAGGACAGAAAAAAGATGAGATAAAGGGGTAAGGGAAGGGGAGAGAAGGAGAGAGGAGGAAGAAACTGGAAGAAACTCTAAAATTCCCACTTTGCCTGGAGTAAGAAGAATGGGTGCCAAAATCATTCTTCCTGAGTCACCCTTGTGGGTAGATAGAGCAGAGAAAACCTTGTGAGCTAATAGTCTGGGACACATTACTTGCAGCCTACAATATGCTCCCATCTGGTTCTGGCTCAGCACCGGAACTGCCTCCAGTTAAGGATGCAGGCATCTTCAGGAGTCCAATGTTAAAATGCAAAGAACTCTAGGAGGAATACAACATTAAGCTATTATCAACTATTAGCATTTCTAAGGGGTTAGACTCAGAGAATCAGAGGTTCTCAGGGCAGGAAGGGATTTTTAGAAATTAATTTATGAGTTAATTTACTAACAGCTGGACCTTCAGAACCATATCCCCATGGGAGAAAAGTACAGCCCACATCTGGTTCTGTCTCCTCTACCTCGTTCATCTCCTCCTCCACCCTAAGGCACACTCATTCATTCATTCATGAACTATTACTAAGTGCTGTTTTAGATATTAGTGATAGAGGGTAACCAAAGCAAGCAAGGTCTTGGCATTCTAGTGGAGAAGTTAGACAGTTATAAAGAAACTCTCTAATCTTTGACGCTCACCCTTAGTCTCTGTGTTCACATTCCTGTGATGAGTGCTAAACCCTAATCCAAATTGCTCTCTCTCTTTTTGGAGAGCCGGCTGCATTAATCAAATTCTTCCACAGTTTAGTTTTTAACAATGCTTTAATTTCTTGTTCTGCATTCTCACCCGGACTGTAAGCTCCTGGAAAGCAGAGAGATTGTCATGCCTAGTTATATCCCTTACTAAGCCAAGCCTAAGACACAGCACACAACAGCAACTCAAGGACCTGACAATCCCTACAAATCACAGGTATTTTTCCTCACCACTAAACTCCTGGCATTTGGTTGGTACTTTATAGACTTTTTTTTCAATAAGTAAATACTTGTTGACTGATACACAGAGAAGACACTCCAAGTGGGGTGTTTTGGGGAAATGGGCAAAGCAAACAAATGAACAGCATTTGGACACAAGACATTTGAGGTTGGCTCCAGAACAAGGAAGAGTAGATACTAAAAGGGAACAGGAGGTAGGAGACAAAGCATGACGTTATCATTTTTTAAAGAGTTATTTATTTTTGATTGTGCTGGGTTTTCATTGCTGAGTGCAGGCTTTCTCTAGTTGCAATGAGTAGGGGCTACTCTCTAGTTACAGAGTACGGGCTTCTTGTTGAAGTGGCTTCTCTTGTCATGGAACACTGGCTCTAGGCACAGAGCTTCAGTAGTTTCAGTGCATGGGGTCAGTAGCTGCCACTCACAGGCTTAGTTGCTCCTGGCATGTGGAATCTTCCCAGACCAGAGATCGAATCTATGCTTCTTGCATTGGCAGGCAGATTCCTAATGCTAGACCACTAGGAAAGCTTCAGACCTTATCATTTCCTAATGTTTATTTCCCAGGTATGACGTGGGCGAACTGTGCCTTCTAACTTGGTATTCAGTGATTATGGACTGATTTTTCAACTGATCTGAATTATTGAGTGAATTATTGCAACATTCAACATGTACTGCAAATCTGCTGAATGTGAAGGCACTCTGTAAGACTCTTGGAGGATAGACTGTTGATAGGAACTAAACTCAGGTTCTGCATTTGAGCAGATTTTGTGAGACCACTGTGTGGTGATTCTGAAGGTCTCATCCCTGGGTGTCCAGAGAGCAGGCAGCAGATGAATATCTATAGCTGTGAATAGCAATGACCTTGAATGCTTTTGTTACAAACTGGAAATATCCAGAGCATGGGGTAAGACAGAAGTGCTCTTAGTGAAGTGGTCACCTGGGGCTTCCTAGCCTCATTAGTGCCCTGGCTGCCTGACTGATCCAATCACACCTTATGAGCTCATTTATTCTATGACTGGATCTGAAACACCCTTTACCTGACAGGTTCTGGAAGTAGATAGCTTGGATTGCATTTCTGGCTCCTCTTCTACTTACTGGTGATATGAAATCAGGCGACTTACTGAATAACAGTGTCTTAGTTTCAGTTCATTTCAGATGCTCAGTCATGTCCAGCTCTTTGCAACCCCATGCACTGCAGCACACCAGGCTTCCCGGTCCATCAACAACTCCCAGAGCTTGCTCAAACTCATGCCCATTGAGTCAGAGATGCCATCCAACCATCTGATCCTCTGTCGTCCCCTTCTTCTCCTGCCTTCGATCTTTCCCAGCATCAGGGTCTTTTCTGAGGAGTTAGTTATTTGCATTAGGTGCCCAAAATATTGGAGCTTCAGTTTTAGCATCAGTCCTTCCAATGAATATTCAGGACTGATTTCCTTTAGGATGGACTGCTTGGATCTCCTTGCAGTCCAAAAGACTCTCAAGAGTCTTCTCCAATACCACAGTTAAAAAGCATCAATTCTTTGGTGTTCAGCTTTCTTCACAGTCCAATTCTCACATCCATACAGGACTACTGGAAAAACCATACCTCTGACTAGATGGACCTTTGTTAGCAAAGTAATATCTCTGCTTTTTAATATGCTGTCTAGGTTGGTCATAGCTTTTCTTTCAAGGAACAAGTGTCTTTTAATTTCATGGCTGCAATCACCATCTGCAGTGATTTTAGAGCCCAAGAAAATTAAATCTGTCATTGTTTCCATTGTTTCCCCATCTATTTGCCATGAAGTGATGGAACTAGATGCCATGATCTTTGCTTTTTGAATGTTCAGTTTTAAGCCAGCTTTTTCACTCTCAGTTTACTCATATATAAATTAGGCATACTAATAGTGCCAGTGTGTTTCCTAGAATAAAGGAAACAAAAGCAAACAAAGAGATGAGACTTAATTAAATGTACAAATAATTGCACAGCAAAGAAAACCATAAACAAAATGAAAAGACAACTATGGAATGGGAGAAAATATTTGCAAATGATGTGCTCAACAAGGAATTTCCAAAATGTACAAATAACTCAACAATAACAAAACAAACAATCCAACCAAAAAATGGGCAGAAGACCTAAATAGATACTTCTCCAAAAAGACTACAGACAGGTAGCAGGCACATGAAAAGAAAGATGCTCAACACTGCTAATTATTAGGGAAACACAAATCAAAACTACAATGAGGTAGGTATCACCTCACACTGGTCAAAATAGCCATCATCAAAAACTCTACAAATAATAAGTGCTGGAGAGGGTGTTGGAGAAAAGGCAACCCTCCCATATTGTTGGTGGGAAGGTAAATTGGTGCAACCACCATAGAAAACTGTATGAAGTTCCTTAAAAAGTGTAAAAAAAGTTTCCATACGATCCAGCAATCCCATTCCTAGGCACACATTCATCGAAAATCTTAATTCAAAAAGATACTTGCCCTCCAGTGTTCATAGTGGCACTATTTACAATAGCTAAGATATGAAAACAGCCTAAGTATCCATCAACAGATGAACGGGTAAAGAAGATGTGGTGTATATATACACTGAAATACTACTCAGCTGTAAAAAGAATGAAGCAATGTCATCTGCAGCCACACGGATATACCTAGAGATTATCATACTAAGTGAAGTAAGTCAGACAGACAAAAACAAGTGTCATATGATACCACTTGTATGTGGAATCTTTTAAAAATGATAAAAGTGAACCTATTTACAAACAGAAATGGACTCACAGACGTAGAAAATGAACTTATGGTTACCAAAGGGGAAAGGAGAGGAGGGATAAATTAGGAACTGGGGAGTAACACATACACACTAATATATATATAATAGATATATAAATTAAATAGATATATCTCTACATATAAACAAGATAATCAATTTAGGACCTACTGTATAGCACAGGGAATTATACTCAATATCTTGCAATAACGTATAATGAAAAATAATTTGAAAGTATATATTTATATATGTATGTATAACTGAAAGAAAGAAAGAAAGTGAACTTGCTTAGTCATGTCTGACTCTCTGCGACTCCACGGAGTATAGCCTGCCAGGCTTCTCCTCCGTGGAATTTTCCAGGCAAGGGATAATGGAATGGGTTGCCATTTCCTCCTCTAGGGGATTTCCTGACCCAGGGATAGAACTCGGTCTCCTCTACTGCAGGCAGACTTTTTACCATCTGAACCATGAGGGAAGCCCAATTATAATCTAAGAGACAAATGTATTTTCGAAAGACTCATTCACAGAACTAACCCCAAGAAGTAATGGGGGTAAGGTGGGAGGTAGGGAGAAGAGGAGTGACTTTAGACTTAAGGACTACTTATGCAAGGGATAATGGAATGGGTTGCCATTTCCTCCTCTAGGGGATTTCCTGACCCAGGGATAGAACTCGGTCTCCTCTACTGCAGGCAGACTTTTTACCATCTGAACCATGAGGGAAGCCCAATTATAATCTAAGAGACAAATGTATTTTCGAAAGACTCATTCACAGAACTAACCCCAAGAAGTAATGGGGGTAAGGTGGGAGGTAGGGAGAAGAGGAGTGACTTTAGACTTAAGGACTACTTAAGTAAACAGAACAAGAACAGAACTCTAAGATTCATGAGGGAAGGGTTTGCCTGTGTTGTCCACTGGTATATTCCATGTATCCAGAACATGCTCATAACTGGTAGCCATTTAATAAATATTTTTAGGATAAATGAAAGCTAAGAAATAAATGAATGCAGATTCTGACTGCAAGATGCATCCCCCCCCCATATTTTTCTTTATTTCTATCTGCACTGTTGAAGATTAAGGACCATTTCTTAATGTGTCTCACAGAGGACTCTTCAACCTGACCCTATCTCTACCTATCTCATGAACACACCATACTCATTTCCCTAACCTTATGCTTTTACTCACACCACTTACTTGATGTGAATCCCACCCATTTCACTTTGCTATACACCCGAAATGTAAATCAACTATACTTCAATTAAAAAATAATAATAATAGTGGTGACAGATGAGGATTATATTGAAAGTTAAACAAGTTGGTATATGAAAAACACAACTATTTCTGGCATATAGTACATATATATATTTCTGGCATATAGTACATATCTAATAACTCTTTGTTATATTTATAGTATGTGGTGGAACAGATACCTCTCTTCCCAGAATCTGTGTCTATTGAGGGAAAAAAGCAACTACAATGCAGTGAGAGAAGTGCTGGGGAAAGTCCACGCTGAAATGAGAAGGCAGAGGAGGGGCCCTGAACCAGGAGGTCTGGGAGAATTGTTAGAAGAATGTGAAGGCTGAAATGAGACATAAACGAGCAGCCCATCAAAGAGCTAAGGGAATAAAGTGCTAGGTGGAGTTTATTTAAAATCTCAGACATCAGAGCATGTGACCTGTGTGGGGAAGCTGAAATTTCAGTATGGTAAAGACACCAAAAGAAGAGACAATAACAATAAAAACCTAGTAAAGCAGAAAGAAAAGTGGTAACTGCATTAGCAAAACTAAGAAAGCAGAATTCTAATGTGGCTGTGCAAGGGGAAAATAAAAATAAGCCAGTTTACACTGAAGAACCCCAAAAAGCTCCAGGATGGGTGGTATCAGCACTTCTGGAAGGAGGCAAATGCAGGGCTGAATAGAAGAGGGCGGGTTATAAGTATAATCAAAGTAGTTGAAACTGCAAAAGAAAACAAGCTGGGTGTTAGGAAGATGGGAGTTCATTACACTCGACTTTGGCTCATGTTTGAAATTTTCCATTCAAGTTCAGTTCAGTGGCTCAGTCGTGTCCAACTCTTTGCCACCCATGAATCACAGCATGCCAGACCTCCCTGTCCATCACCAACTCCCAGAGTTCACTCAGACTCACGTCCATCGAGTCCTTGATGCCATCCAGCCATTTTATCCTCGGTCGTCCCCTTCTCCTCCTGCCCCCAGTCCCTCCCAGCATCAGAGTCTTTTCCAATAAGTCAACTCTTCGCGTGAAGTGAACCAGGTACTGGAGTTTCAGCTTTAGCATCATTCCTTCCAAAGAAATCCCAGGGTTAATCTCCTTCAGAATGGACTGGTTGGATCTCCTTGCAGTCCAAGGGACTCTCAAGAGTCTTCTCCAACTAAAAAGGTCAACAACAAAAAAAAAAATAGCTCCCACATGTCCTCCAATCTGCATAGCTGGGAAACTGCACCTTACTGACCTTGACAGAAAATTGGAAGCTTATTCTGAAGAATAAAAAAAAAGGGAGGGGTGGGAACTTTTCTGGTGGTAGAGTGGCTAAGACTCCACACTCCCAATGTAGGGGGCCTGGGTTAAATCCCTGGTCAGGAAACTAGATTCTGCCCGCCACAGTGAAGATCCAGCACAGCCAAATAAATAAACAGTTATTAAAAGAATGAATAAAACCAATATCTCTGAATACTGGCTTCCTTCATAGCTCAGTTGGTAAAGAATCCTCCTGTAATGCAGTAGACCCCAGTTCTATTCCTGGGTCCAGAAGATCCTCTGGAGAAGGGGTAGGCTACCCATTCCAGTATTCTTGGGCTTCCCTTGTGGCTCAGCTGGTAAGGAATCCACTTGTAATGGGAGAGACCTGGGTTCGATCCCTGGGTTGAGAAGATCCCCTGGAGATAGGAAAGGCTACCCACTCCAGTATTCTAGCCTGGAGAATTCCATGGACTGTGAAGTCCATGACGTCGCAAAGAGTCGGACATGCCTGAACAACTTTCACTTTCACTGAATATGCAGGCATATTTAAAATGTAAGTATGCACACATACACAAGATTCCAACTAGTTTTTTGGTTTGCATGTAAAGATCGCCAAAGATGATGAGTTATCTGAAGAAAGCCTTTAAAATGAATGACAGATAACAAGATAGCAGACAAATAAGGGGGGAAATCAGCTTGCTAACACAGAGACTATTCAAGGAGATGAAAGCCTTAAAAAAAGAGACCCAACAAAAAGCTGCCGTTAACATCCTCAGAGACAGAAGGAAAGATATTGCATCCATAAAGCAAAAATCCAATCTGTTAAAGGCGTAATTAAAAAGCATGATAGAACTCTTAGAAATTAAAAATATGATAGGAGAAATAGAAAACTAAGCAAAGGATTGGACGATGAAGCTGAAGACATCACCCAAACAGAAGGGGAAAAAAAGGAAATAAAAAAGAAAAGGCAATAAAAATAGAGAATCCCTCTATAAGATACAACATCTATGTGAGAAGAGCCGTGAGAAAAGAGTGGAGAGAAAATAATCAAAGAAATAAATTCAAATGAATTTCCCACAGTCAAAAAAACCTAAGCTTCCAGATTGAAAAACTCACTAAAAAGACCCACAGGGATAAAAAGTACAGCTAAGCCAAAGCATAATAATGAAATTTTCACAATGTTGAGAATAAAGAAAAGATCTAAGAGATTTCACAGAGGAAAAGAAAAAATAGGTTACATATTAAGAATCAATAAGCAGATAGGCTTCAGGTTTATCAACAGCTTCACTAGAGGAGAAGAAAATGGAGTAAACACCTTTAAAATCATAAGGGAAAATAATTTCAAAACCGTATTTCTGTACCCAACCAGAAAGTCGATTCAATATAGAGACCAATGAGAGATATTTTCAGACATGCAAATTAATTTTTATCCTGTGCATTCTTTAGGAAGAAAACTACTGAGTGAAATGCTTCACTGAGATGAGGAAGTAAAGTGAGAAGAGAGGCAGAACAGGGATTCAAGCCAAGAAAGAGAAGGGATGACCCAGGATGAAAAGAGAGACTCCAGAATTTGAGCAGACTCAGAGAGCATTAAGTCTAGATTAAAGCAAGTCAGAAATTTCTAAGAGTAATGTCTCTAAGAACATTGATTTGAGAGGAATTGAGAAGTATAAATAATGTGTATAATCAATGTAATGAGAGGAGACTGTGATAAGCATAGAGGGCAGGATATGCCACTTGGGATACATTTTGGAAAACGACATTTTTAAAAAGTAACAAATCAAAAGAAACTATCATTAACTCCACACAAAAAAACAAAGTTAAAGAGGAAAGAAAATTTAATTGTCATTAAATGGCTCAGTAGTGAACAATATTTATGGAATATAAACATGCAAAATTCAGGCCACTAACTATGTAATTAGTCTATTAGGGGGAAGAAGAATGGAAAATATATTGTATGCATTGGTAGGGGGAGGTGCTTTTGGATGAAAGGTAACTTACCTTGCATTTTTTCATCAATTCAGTTCAGTCCCTCAGTTGTGTCCAGCTCTTTGTGACCCCCATGGACTGCAGCATGCCAGGCCACCCTGTCCATCACCAACTCCAAGTGTCCACTCAAACGCATGTCCATTCAGTTGGTTATGCCATCCAACCTTCTCATCCTCTGTCGTTGTCTCCTCCTCCAACCTTCAATCTTTCCCAGCATCAGAGTCTTTTCTAAGTAGTCAGTTCTTCGCATGAGGTGGCCAAAGTATTGGAGTTTCAGCCTCAGCATCAGTTCATCCAATGAATATTCAGGACTGATTGCTTTTAGGATGATTGGATGGATCTCTTTGCAGTCCAAGGGACTCTCAAGAGTTTTCTCCAAACCACAGTTAAAAGCAATAATTTCTCGGCATTCAGCTTTCTTTATAGTCCAACTTTCACATCCAAACATGACTACTGGAAAAACCATAGCTTTGACTAGATGGAACTTGGTTGGCAAGATAAGGTCTCTGCTTTTTAATACGAGTCTAGGTTTGTCATAACTTTTCTTCCAGAGAGCAAGCGTCTTTTAATTTCATGGCTGCAGTAACTATCTGCAGTGATTTGGGGCCCAAGAAAATAAAGTCTCTCACTGTTTCCACTGTTTTCCCATCTATTTCCATGAAATGATGGGACCAGATGCCATGATCTTCGTTTTCTGAATGTTGAGTTTTAAGCCAACTTTTTCACTCTCCTCTTTCACTTTCATCAAGAGGCTCTACAGTTCTTCTTCTCCTTCTGCCATAAGGATGATATCATCTGCGTACCTGAGGTTATTGATATTTCTCCTGGCAATCTTGATTCCAGCTTGTGCTTCATCCAGCCCAGCATTTCTCATGATGTATTCTGCATATAAGTTAAATAAGCAGGGTGACAATATACAGCCTTGACGTATACTCTCCCAATTTGGAACCAGTTTGTTGTTCCATGTCCAATTCTAACTGTTGCTTCTTAACCTGCATATGGGTTTCTCAAAAGGCAGGTCAGGTGGTCTGATAATCTCATCTCTTTAAGAATTTTCCACAGTTTGTTTTGATCTATACCGTCAAAGGCTTTGGTGTAGTCAATAAAGCAGAAGTAGATGTTTTTGTGGAACTCTCTTGCTTTTCATATGATTCAATGGATGTTGGCAATTTGATCTCTGGTTCTTCTGCCTTTTCTAAAACCATCTTGAACATCTGGAAGTTCATGGTTCACATACTGTTGAAGCCTGGCTTGGAGAATTTTGAGCATTACTTTGCTAGCATGTAAGATGAGTGCAATTGTGCGGTAGTTTGAACATTCTTTGGCATTGCCTTTCTTAAGGACTGCAGTGAAAACTGACCTTTTTCAGTACTGTAGCCACAGCTGGGTTTTCCAAATTTGCTGGCATATTGAGTGCAGCACTTTCACAGCATCATCTTTTAGGATTTGAAATAGCTCAACTGGAATTCCATCACCTCCAGTAGCTTTGTTCACACTGATGCTTTCTAAGGCCCACTCGACTTCACATTCCAGGATATCTGGCTCTAGGTGAGTAATCACACCATCGTGATTATCTGCGTCATGAAGATCTTTTTTGTACAGTACTGTGTATTCTTGCCACCTCTTCTTATATCTTCTGCTTCTGTTAGGTCCATACCATTTCTGTCCTTTATTGAGCCCATCTGTGCATGAAATGTTTCCTTGGTATCTCTAGTTTTCTAGAAGAGATCTCTAGTCTTTTTCTATTCTATTGTTTTGCTTTATTTTCTTGCACTGATCACTGAGGATGGCTTTCTTGTCTCTCCTTGCTATTCTTTGGAACTCTGCATTCAGATGGGTATACTTTCCTTTTCTCCCTTGCCTTTAGCTACTCTTCTGAGTTATTTGTAAGGCCTCCTCAGACAACCATTTTGCCTTTTGGCATTTCTTTTTTCTTGACAATAGTCTTGATCACCACCTCCTGTACAACGTCACAAACCTCCATCCATAGTTCTTTAGACACCCTGTCTATCGGATCTAATACCTTGAATCTGTTTGATATTTCCACTGTATAGTAAGAAGGGATTTGATTTAGGTCATACCTGAGTGGTCTAGTGGTTTTTCCTACTTTCTTCAATTTAAGTCTGAATTTGGCAATAGGATATCATGATCTGAGCCACAGTCAGCTCTTGGTCTTCTTTTTGCTGACTGTATAGAGCTTCTCCATCTTTGGCTACAAAGAATATAATCAGTCTGATTTTGATTTTGACCATCTGATGATGTCCATGTGTAGAGTCTTCTCTTGTGTTGTTGGAAGGTGTTCGCTATGACTACTATGTTCTCTTGGCAAAACTCTGCTAGCCTTTGCCCTGATTCATTTTGTACTCCAAGGCCAAACTTTCCTGTTATTCCAGGTGTCTCTTGACTTCCTACTTTTGCATTCCAGTCCCCTATAATGAAAAGGACATCTTTTGGGGGTGTTAGTTCTAGAAGGTCTTGTAGGTCTTCATAGAACCATTCAGCTTCAGCTTCTTCAGCATTACTGGTCAGGGCATAGACTTGGATTACTGTGATACTGAATGGGTTGCCTTAGAAATTAACAGAGATCATTCTGTCATTTTTGAGACTGCATCCAAGTACAGTATTTTAGACTCTTTTGCTGACTTTGATGGCTATTCCATTTCTTCTAAGGGATTCTTACCCACAGTAGTAGATATAATGGTCATCTGCGTTAAATTCACCCATTCCAGTCCATTTTAGTTCACTGATTCCTAAAATGTCAGCATTCACCCTTGTCATCTCCTGTTTGATCGCTTCCAATTTGCCTTGATTCACGGAACTAACATTCTATGTTCCTATGCTCTTTACAGCATCAGACTTTACTTCCACTACCAGTCACAACTACAACTGGGTGGTGTTGTTGCTTTGGCTCTGTCTGTTCATTCTTTCTGAGTTATTTCTCCACTGGTCTCCAACAGCATATTGGGCACCTACAGATCTGGGGAGTTCCTCTTTCAGTGTCCTATCTTTTCGCCTTTTCATTCTGTTCATGGGGTTGTCAAGGCAAGAATATTTAATTGGTTTGCCATTTCCTTCTCCAGTGGACCACACTTAGTCATTTTTCCATAGTAGGACATAAAAAACAAATTTCTAAACTAAAAAAAAAAAAACACATGAAGAGACCCTATATGTATATTATTCAGGGATTTAAAAAATTCTAAGTATTTAAGATTATTGGGTAAGATGGTGTATTTTTTCATAATAACTGAATAGAATTATTCAACTTGAAACTTTGATTAAAAAATAAGTACTATATTAAAACTAAAAAGGGGCAGGAAAAGTCACAGTCTGGTCCACGAGCAGGTCACAAAGAGCACTTCAAGTATGAGAAGTGTCCTAGTTTTATCCCTACCTCAGCTTTACAGATAATCTAGAGAGCCCTACAGGAGTGAAGAGACTTGCCCGGGATCAGCCGGAGGTGGCAAGGACAGAAAGAAGTGCCAGATCTTTGCAGTTTTCAGACTTACAGAGGTTTTGCTCTTAGCACTCTGCCAGTAAGCCATGTCTGCCCAAGGAATCCGTGCAGCATCTGGGCTTCAGTCATTTGGGACTGAGTTCTGTAGAGGCAAGCACCATGGAAGGAGACTTGACCACTGCTACTAGAAGCTTCCAGTCAGAGACTAGCATTCATCTGCGTCAAACCCTTGTAAAATAGTCAAGTGCCCCAGGAACTTCCTCTTAACAATACCGCTTCCTTGCTGGCACTGTTGTCTCCCTTCTCTCCTCAGGTTTGGCTACTGTGGCCTCAGCTAACTGAAAAATTAACACATGTGGATTTACCTTTTCTTCTCACATTGTTAAATTTTTAAAATAAATAAATCTTTATTACTATACAAGTGAATAATTATGTTTTTAGAACATTATATAGAAAAAATAAGAAAACTAAACATAAATAGACATATATAACAGCTCAGAAGATAACAACACAAAAAATTCAAGCTGAAGGGAGAATTTAGAGGCATTAGAATTCTACATACCCTATTTTAAAATAGGATTCTTAAGGTTGGCCCCCAAAATGGTCAAAAGTTTGGAAAGAGGCACTCACAAACTCTGTTGGTTAAAATGCTAATCAAGGCAAACTTTGGAAGACAATCAAGCAATAGCTACCAATAATCAAAATCCACTTACCCTTTGACTCAGCAGTTTCTTTGCTAGGAATTTACCCAAAGGTATGCCAAGATATATGCACAAGGAAATTCACTGCAGCATTGTTTGTAAAGTAACAATAAAAGAACAAAATATAAACTGCTTTAGTATCTATGAATACCACAGTGGTAAAACCATTAATTGTTGTATATTCCTACAATGTAATAATAAGTATCCTCTAAAAAGAATGAGTTAGATCAATCTTGCTGACATGGGAAGAGTTCCAAGATAAACTGTTTAGTCTAAGAGGCAAGGTTCAGCATAGTATAATTCCATCTGCTACACACCCACATGCGCACTGTTTTCCAGAAAAAGAGTTGTCATCTTTGAAGAGAGGAATCAGAGCCCAAGAAGAGAGGTGAGGAGGAGTTCTGCTTGATTTCATACCTTTCACAAAGTTTAAATTCCAATCGTCTGCAAAAGGAAAGGTGAAAGTAAGTCACTCATATGCAAGTATACCTTTTTTTAAAAAAATAAAGTCTAAAGATGGCATCACCGGCTCAACGGACATGAGTGTGGGTGAACTCCGGGAGTTGGTGATGGACAGGGAGGCCTGATGTGCTGCAATTCATGGGGTTGCAAAGAGTTGGACACAACTGAGTAACTGAACTGAACTGAATGATAGATAATTTATGAAAATCAATAAATAAATTCTCATCCAGAGAAGGGAAATTATTTTCCTAACTTCAGTCAAATGAGAGCAGGAGTCTGAAAACTAAAATTAAAGGATGCAATGCTTTCCATAGTTCCCTCTCCCTGTCCCCTGATCTGTAAAATGGGAACATTCCTTCTTCCTCTATTTCCAAAGATGTCACAAAGAGATACCTAGATCCCGAAAGTTGTGTTGTAGCTGCATGTTCAATAAATGAATGGGAATTAAGCAAGATTATGCATGGGGAAAATAGAGGATTACAGCTTTGAAAGGGTTAATTAATGCCCTCTGCCCATCTGGAACTTGACTGACTGCCCTCTGAGTTCTCGTTTGGAAAGAAGGTGACTGGCTCCGTGACTGCTCTGCCCGGCATGATGGATGAGAGGAACATGCAGGAAGCAGCCACCAAAGGCTTGGCACTGGCTCCTGTTGGCTTTCTGATCACATCGCGGCTGGCTGTCAAGTCCATGGCCCAGCGATTTATGGTGTCCCTGGGCAGGAGCAGCCTGTGCAACGCTGTTGCTGCAGCAGCCCAGGGACAGGAGCCAAGCTCTCATTCTCCTTGAAGCTGCAGACACTCTTCCTGTGGGCCAGGAGCTCCCTATGTCAGATCAGAAAGACTGCACCCTGTGCCTGCCCCCAGCACCACTCCCCACCACAATCTCTTACCAGGACTCTACAGCTGCCAATACGGTGATTCTATGAGCAACCCAGGCTGGCACAAGGCAGACATCCTTGCCAGACCCTGCTTCCCAAATCACTGACAGTGATAAAAAGGCATGTACTATCTCTATCTCCACCTCAGACATATGCCTGACTGGTGCCGCATCTCAGGAAGAGTTGAGCAGAGAGCTCCCCTATAATTCGTTTAACCATCTCTAAACAGAATGCTACTGGCAGCAAGGGTGGTCAGGATGGAATCCTGGCTAAGAGTGTGAGTTCTGGACTCCAAAAGACCTGCATCGAAACCTTGGCTCTGCTGCTGTCAGCAGTGTGACCTTGGGCATGCTACTTAACCTCTCTGTGCTTCCATATTTCAGCTATAAAATGATGATCCTAATAATAATACCCAGTCCACAGGTTTGATATGAACAAAATGAGTTATTCATTTGAACGAGACTTTGTCAACTATATTTAGGTAGGCTGTTCAGCAAAGAATGGATCCTGCCTACAGTGAAGGGAGAAGAATTCATATCCAGTTGGAGGAATCATGAAAGGCTTCCTGAAAGAGGAAGTCATTGGGGGCAGATGATCAGAGATAAAGGAAGGGCATTCTAGATAAAGAAACACTAAAGAGGGATGCACAAGTGAAGGAAAACAGGTGGCATGCTTAGGGAAGATGTGCGGGTCAGCAAGCCTGGAATTCAGGGAAGTGTAGGGAAGATGAAACTGAATGGATCTGAAGCGGAGAAGGGAAGCAGGCTGTGAGCCTTCTGAATGTCAGGCTAAGGAAGTCGGCTGGGAACCATAGAATCTGTGTGAGTTGGGTCAAGGTGGGAGCAGAGCTGCCCCTTAAAGGAGGCATTTGGTAACATGTGTATTGGAATAGTTAAGAGAAGATGCTCCAGAGGCTTCTATGAAAAGCAAGTCTATTCAATGGAAGCCCTTCTAAGATGCCCTCCAGATAATCCTTCATGCACAAGCATGATTACTCAGTCGTGTCCAACTCCTTGCTCCTGTCTGTGGGATTTTCCAGGCAAGAATATTGGAGTGGGTTGCCAGCTCCACTCCAGGGCATCATCCCCATCCAGGGATCAAACCCACATCTCTTGCACTGGCAGACTGATTCTTTACCACTGCTGCTGCTGCTAAGCTGCTTCAGTCGTGTTCGAATCTGTGCAGTCCCACAGACAGCAGCCCACCAGGCTCCCCCGTCCCTGGGATTTTCCAGGCAAAACACTGGAGTGGGGTGCCATTGCCTTCTCCATCTTTACCACTGGAGTCTCCTTAATAGTAAATAGGGCACCGTCAGCTAGAACTATGTCTCTTCTTCCCAAAGTGACATGTATCACAACCACATTTTTATGTGAGGAGCACGGTACTGAGGACCCTAGCTGCCAGTTTCAAGGGTCATTCAAATCTCTTTCCCTGGGCTCCATTTCCCCATCTAGTGAATAGACAAGATTGATTAGCCTTATATGATTTTTTGCTACATTCATATACCCAATTTATTACTTAACCTTTTTCTTCAGTAAACCCACTTGTTTTTTGTTTTCTGTTTATGCTAAAATATACTTGAAAAGGACTCTTTCTACTACTGCCATAATGAGAAAAATGTCTATTTCCTCCTCCAAAGAAAAGATAACCACCATAAAAAGTAAAGAAAAAAAATGCAAGAAAAACAATGCATTGTGAAAATATAGCTATAGCTTCTTGCTCTCACTCTCTCTCTCTTTTTTCTTTTTTTTTTCTTTTGAAAAGAAACTGGCAATTTTTAATGAGGTGACATATAGCAGGAGACTGAAACATTCTCCCCTTGAGCTAATGCAATGATTAAAGGAGGATCAAAGAGCAAATTTCTTCTTCACAATTAAGTACAAGTTTGGGGATTGATCACAAATGTTAGTCACTTAGTCGTGTCTGACTCTTTACACCCCATAGACTATAACCCACCGAGCTCCTGTCCATGGGATTCTCCAGGCAAGAACACTGAAATGCGTAGCCATTCCCTTCTCCAGGGTATCTTCCCAACCCAAGGATCGAACGTGGGTCTCCTGCATTGCAGGCAGATTCTTCACCGTCTGAGCTACCAGGGAAGCTCCTTTTTCACAATGGATATACTTTATTCAGCAGGGTACCACCTAAAAGCTTTTTTATAAATCAGACTTACACATTCACAATTTGACAAATACTGAACTCAATAATCTCTAAGAATCCTTATTTTTTCTTCCTTTCACAAATATGGTTTGAGGATAATCAGATATCAGGTGCTTTCCTAAGCTTAAGAGATCGACAAAATGAGTATGAACTTTCTCCTGCTTCTATCAAAGAGTGTACACCTGTGCATCCTCACCCCAGGTCAGCTGGGAACTTGTTTGGTATCACTGGACAGCTTCCTCACTCAGCCACACTCAGACCTCACTTTTTGTATCTCTGAAACATTGAGGTTGAACCACACAATTGCTGTGGTTCTATATCTATCTGTTTATAACTCAGTAAAGCCAAGGTGGAAGAACTGGAGATTAGGACAGGGGTTAATGCAGAAACTAGGGCAAGGATGAATCTGATAATAACACAGTCAGGTTGATCTGGGGAAAGGTTGACGGTAAGTACTAAGGTTACTGCTGCTACTGCTGCTAAGTCACTTCAGTCATGCCCAACTCTGTGCGACCCCAGAGACGGCAACCCACCAGGCTCCCCTGTCCCTGGGATTTTCCAGGCAAGAACACTGGAGTGGGTTGCCGTTTCCTTCTCCAATTGCATGAAAGTAAGGTTGACTGGCTTAAACTCATGAAAACTGAGTAAACTGCTTTAGAAAACTGTCAGTACTTGCTAAATCCAAGCATATGTACATACAATGATCCAACATTTCTGTTCCTTAGTGAAAATAAGTACTCATGTCCATAAAAAGACATGTTTAAGAATATCCATAGCAACGTTTTTCATAATTTTTAAAAAGCTGGAGACAGTCCAAATGATCTGCAGCAGGAAAGTGGATAAATCAAACATGCTAGGTTGACACAATGTAATACTATACAGCAATGGAAAAGAATGAACTGATGACATGCTACAACATTGATGACTGTCATCGATGCTACGTGTAGCAAAAGAGGCTAGATAAAAAAGAGTACATGCTATACAATTCTATTTATGTGCCGCTAAAGAACTGACAAAGACAAATTTATCATAATGGAGAAGGCAATGGCACCCCACTCCAGTACTCTTGGCTGGAGAATCCCATGGGCAGAGGAGCCTGGTAGGCTGCAGTCCATGGGATCGCAAAGAGTCAGACACAACTGAGCGACTCCATTTTCACTTTTCACTTTCGTGCATTGGAGAAGGAAATGGCAACCCTCTCCAGTGTTCTTGCCTGGAGAATCCCAGGGATGGTGGAGCCTGGTAGGCTGCCGTCTATGGGGTCGCACAGAGTCGGACATGACTAAAGTGACTTAGCGTAGCATAGAGGTCATAATAGTGGTTGCCTACGGGTGAGAGGTTTCTGTTGATTGGAAAGGGGCATGAAGAAAGCTTCTGGGTTGCTATAAATGTGCTACACCTTGATCTGGATGGTGGTTACCGAGATGTAAACATACATAAATAGCGATACATCAGGCTCTATACTTACAATTTATACATTTGAATATGTGCAAGTTGTATCTCAATAAAAACTAAGTGAAAAAAAAATAATCAAGGATACCAAAGACTGATGAAGATGTTAGGCTGACCCAAAGATAGAAGCAAGAGAAAAGATTTCTCCATAAAAAGTGTTGCTCTGATTTATCCCACTATGGAAAGCCACTTAGTGCACTGCCACGGACACATTGTCTTTAGGTAAGTCAGGTGATATGATGGGGTCTTCACAGAATCAAGGTGTTGGAAAGTGAACTAACAGAAATGGGTCCCAGTGGAAAGTAAGACCCTCAAAGCAGTGGGTGGTGGAGAGGAAACACAGTCAGGTCTCACAGACTAATAATAACAAATAGACTGTATTTTGAGGACTAACTATGTCCTCAAACCTCCATCAAACATATCCTCAAGTTCTAAATATAAACCTGGGACAAAGAGGGTATCTGGCAGGGGAGAAATGTATAGGATCAAGTATGTGGAGGTATTAGTCCAAATTTGATCCACCAATAATTTACAGTATGACCTTGAATATCTTACAACCTCCTCTTTAGCCTTGGTTTCTTCTTCTGTAAAGAGTGGTAAGTAGATTACACTGCTGGACTTTAACTTTGGGGAATCATGAAGCATTTTGAGACTTTAATGAAAACCATGGATGGATCCCCTCCCTAGAAAAATGCCCATACACACCAAGTTTTGCATATGATTTCAAGAGTCTTGTAGAATCCTTGAGGCCCATTTATGGGCTGCAAAATTAAGAGTCCATAGATTACAGGCCTTTAAAAACTCATTCTAAGGATGATTTTTCTACATTTCCTTTTTTACTGCTGCTTCCCTGGTGATTCAGACAGTAAAGAATCTGCCTGCAATACAGCAGACACAGGTTCGATCCCTGGGTCAGGAAAAGCCCCTGGAGAAGGTAATGGATACCCATTCCAGTATTGTTGCCTGCAGAACTCCATGGACAGAGGAGCCTGGGGGGATACAGTCCATGCGGTAGCAAAAAGTTGGACATGACTGAGCACTAACACTTTCACTTTCACTACCGACTCTCTTTGTTCTCTCTTCACTTGCAACTTCATGAGCTGCCAAGACTACTAGCTTCAGGCTGCCACTTCCAGATTAGGTTGGGGACCGGAGGGTATTGTGATAGACACACACAGCTGGTCCCAGCCAAGGACCTCCTCCTGCTCATCAGTCTCATCCAAGTCTTAGGGGATGTGTACTTGCTGGAAGTGCAGAAAATCAATTAATAGCAAGGTAGCTGGAAACCACTTTTTCCAGTTATAACTTCAGTAGTAATTAAAACAATCAGGAGGCAAAGAAGAAACCGTTTTTGTTTTATTTTTTTTCCCTTTCCACCATCCTATCCATTTCCCACCACGTGGCTGGGAGAAGCGCCCAGAAGCCTGGGAGTCAGGACTTTTCTTTTGAATCTCATCACTTCGGGGCTGCATTTTGTTTAAAAAAAAAAAAAACAAACAAACAAACAAACAAAAAAAACAGACAACAGATCTGAGTTCTAAGCAATATCCAACATCGTAACAGTTAGATTTTCCTTGTCAGATTTAGGCTACTCAATATCCATTAAGGAAATTTGGGGGTAGGGTGGAAAGGAAAGGTTACAGAGCAGGGATGGAAAAAGGAAAAGCTGAGAGAGAGGAGGGGGCATGATTTCCCTCCTCAAAGAATTAGCCAAACCAGTGTAATGGGCTTGGAAGACAGTTGAATGCCTGTCCTTGTTTGCGCGAGGGTTTCCCTAAAGACCCAAACAGGTCTTTCTCACATCTACACATCTGCTCCTAGTCATTTCCCATTATAATCCAATTCTGCTGACAAATTGCTGGATTTTGGGTTTCATATCCAAGAAATAGTAACTTTAAAAAGAGAAAGATTAAAAAGGCATCCCAAAATCCAAATCAGTAATTAATGGTGAGAAATGCAGGTAATGTGGATGCCAAGAGTCGGGGTGGAAGGGAGAATTAGCTTATAGTAGTCTTTTCTTGACGTTACATCAATACTCATCCACCCTCCTTGCGCATAGAAATCTACTTTGTAATTAGAGGATCATAAATGTAAGGTCAGAACCTGCCTTCACTACCTGTGCAATCTTAGTCATATTAGTTTTATTTTATAAGCTTCGAGTTCCCTGTCTCTAAAATCAATATAATACCAACTGCTCCTAAGGGCCATTAGAAAGAGTAAAGGTGAGTAGAGACTGGCCCAGTAGATTCCCAGGACATGCGAGTTCCTCCCCTGTTCTCACCCTGTCTCCTGGTGGGCTGGGCTCAGACAGCCCTCTCTCCTGAGCACACAAGAAAGAACAGAACACAGTCATGGAAAACATAGTTTGGACTGTAATGGGAGGAGGGAATCACTCCGGACAAGACACACTCAGAACAGGAGATGCTAGGCTGTGTTGCGAGCTCTCAGGATAGGCAGAACCTTCCATACACTTAGATTATGTGTGTTCATGTCTCACGTTCCAATTAAATCATAGGTTTTTGGCACAGGATTCATTGTTCTTTCATCCCCAAGGCCGACTGAAACATTCATTTATTCAGCATCTCACCATATTATATTTAAGCGATATTGCAGAGACTCTGGTGCCAGACGACTGGGTGTGAATTCCCAGTCCACCTCTTTCTGAGTGACCTACAACAAGCAATCTAACTTCACTGAGCCTCAGTCTTTGACCTGTAAAATGAAGTCAAAATAGTTCCTGCTTCAAAGAGTTGAGTTCTAGTTGAGGTCACAGATATGAAATGCTTAAACAAATAACACAGAATAAGCAACCTTTAAATGTAAGGTACAATCACTACTGTTGTTAGAACTGGGAACATAAAAGAAATAAGAATTGATCGCCACTCCAAGGAAATAAGGAAGACATAAAAGAAAAAAAATGAATACAAAAAATTATGTGACACAAAGTAAATACCCAAATATAGGGTACACTGGGGTACCCATGAAGGGAGCCTTAATCCAGACCTAGGAATAAAGAAAGGCTTTCAGAACCAAATGATATCTGAGGTTAAAAAACCTGAAGCATTAGTAAGAAGTACAAGGGCCTAGAGACAGGAAGAAGGACATGGGCATCTTGAGGAACTGACCTTCTGAATGGAACAGAGAGCATGAGCAGAGATGTCAAAGAGCAAGAGAACAGGGAGGACACCAGGGACCAGATGTCAGCTCAAACACCATGCCTTGAATTGTCCACACTACAAACGGATCTGCCCATTTTATGGATAAGGCAAATGAAACTGGAGAATCTCACAGCTTTCTGAACCAGAACAGAGCTGTGAATGCTCAGTAGAGTTCCCATCCTATTACACCACCAACGGTTTGAAAGTGAACCTTTTAGAAGGAAGTTCAGTTCAGTTCAGTTCAGCCGCTCAGTCATGTCCACCTCTTTGCCACCCCATGAATCACAGCACGCCAGGCCTCCCTGTCCATTACCATCTCCCGGAGTTCACTCAGACTCATGTTCATCGAGTCCATGATGCCATCCAGCCATCGCATCCTCTGTCGTCCCCTTCTCCTCCTGCCCTCAATCCTTCCCAGCATCAGTCTTTTCCAGTGAGTCAACACTTCACATGAGGTGGCCAAAGTACTGGAGTTTCAGCTTTAGTATCATTCCTTCCAAAGAAATCCCAGGGCTAATCTTCAGAATGGACTGGTTGGATCTCCTTGCAGTTCAAGGGACTCTCAAGAGTCTTTTCCAACACCACATTTCAAAAGCATCAATTCTCTGGTGCTCAGCCTTCTTCAGAGTCCAACTCTCACATCCATGCATGACCACAGGAAAAACCATAGCCTTGACTAGATGGACTTTAGTCAGCAAAGTAATGTCTCTGCTTTTGAATATGCTATCAAGGTTGGTCATAACTTTTCTTCCAAGGAGTAAGCATCTTTTAATTTCATGGCTACAGTCACCATCAGCAGTGACTTTGGAGCCCCCAAAAATAAAGTCTAACACTGTTCCCACTGTTTCCCCATCTATTTCCCGTGAAGTGATGGGACCAGATGCCATGATCTTCGTTTTCTGAATGTTGAGCTTTAAACCAAGTTTCTCACTTTCCTCTTTCACTTTCATCAAAAGGCTTTTTAGTTCCTCTTCAGTTTCTGCCATAAGGGTGGTGTCATCTGCATATCTGAGGTTATTGATATTGCTCCCGGCAATCTTGATTCTAGCTTGTGCTTCTTCCAGTCCAGTGTTTCTCATGATGTACTCTGCATAGAAGTTAAATAAGCAGGGTGACAATATACAGCCTTGATGTACTCCTTTTCCTATTTGAAATCAGTCTATTGTTCCATATCCAGTTCTAACTGTTGCTTCCTGACCTGCATACAGATTTCTCAAGAGGCAGGTTAGGTGGTCTGATATTTCCATCTCTCTCAGAATTTTCCATAGGAAAAAAAAAATTTTTAGAAGGAAAGCTATGGCAAAACAGGATAGTGTATTAAAAAGCAGAGACATCACTTTGCTGATAAGAATGTGTATTATCAAAGCTGTGTTTTTCCCCAGTAGCCATGTGCAGATGAGAGAGCTGGACTACAAAAAAGGCCAAGTGCCAAAGAATTGATGCTTTCAAATTGTGGTGCTGGAGAAGACTCCTGAGAATCTTGCTATAGTTTTAAAGACTGTCTTTGGAGATCAAACCAGTCAATCCTAAAGGAAATCAACCCTGAATATTTACTGGAAGAACTCATGCTGAAGCTGAAACTCCAGTACTTTGGCTACTTGATGTGAAGCACCGGCTCATTGGAAAAACCCCTGATGCTAGGAAAGACCGAAGGCAAAAGGAGAAGGGGGTAGCAGAGGATAAGATGGTTAAAAAGCATCACTGACTCAGTGAACATGAATTTCTGTAGATAGTGGAGGACATGAACTTCTGTTGATAGTGGAGGACAGAGGAATTGGCATGCTGCAGCCCATGGGGTCACAAAGGGTCAGGACATGACAGGGACTAAGCAACAACAAATTCTGGAAAGCCTAAGATCCCGGTCCCTTGAGTTGTGTTAATAACCTCACCCTCACCAGGCTGAGCAGCAAAGAATCATGAGATGCAGTCGCCTTTTCCCCACCTCTGATGTGTCACGTTCTCCAGACTTAGACAGTGGGACTGAAACACTCGAAGAAATCATTCTTCCGCTTGAAATGCCAGGACCAGACATTAAGACTGGACAGATGAGGGAAAAGAGAAACCACATCAAGGAACTGTCACTGGGGTCCTTGTCCATTTCGCCTTGCAGGAGTCTCTGCTGCCTGAGGGAAAACAACAAATATAAACTAAACAAAACCACTTCTGGGGAGTGATCTGATAGTGCATGGTGACCCTCTGAAAGCATTAGAGGGGGGAAAAAGAACATGAAGGGGGCCTTTGAAATGGTGCATTTTTGCTGAGCTAAGGGACAGGAAAAGACTGGAAAGAAAATAAATTAAGACTTGTGTTGGTTTCTAAGAATTTTAGCAATGGCCAGACATTAGAACATTATGCTGAAGCAAAGGTAAATCTGAGAAGGAAGACAGAGGGTGATTTGACTTTGAAATGAGGGAGGAAGAGGAAGGATAGTCTTTAAATCTGTGGTGAAATGTGCAAATAGAATCAACAGCCTTTGTTCCCTGATGTGGACGCCCATGTATCTCAAGGGAAGGCAAGAGAATAAAGGATCTTCAATGACATTTCAGATTTCAAAACTAGAAGGTTCTTCTTTGGAAAACTATAGCAAGACCCCTTTCAAAGACCTTTATGTGGATGGAACAGACACTCCAGAGTACCCAGGCTATTGTGGGAATGAGAAGTATTGGCAGGTCAAGGATTGAGATTTTTTCAGAGAAGAGTGTGTTATGTTGTAGATAAAAGAAGAGCATACTTCAGAGACAGCTCAGAGATAGGACATCAAATAAAGGAATGTATTTCAAGAAGAAAACCCAAACTTCCTTTTTCTGACATGAAAGGGCAATCCTTGTCTCAGCTATGTGCTTTGCCATTTCATCACACACTGCCTAGGGTTCTCCAATAACCTTACACAATCTTCACTAGTAAACACTGGTTGAGGATTTCCATTATGTGAAAATTAACTCTACCTGACACTAGGTGCAATTCAGTGAAGCAAAGAGCAGAGTTCAACCCAAGAGAAGTTTCCATCTCATTTGGAGGCAAAAACACAGGTGGGAAAAGTAAATGACAAGACAGGAATATACCTGAAGCCTCAATAACAATAATAATCATAAAGGCAACAGGTTCTATAGCAGTTCAGAGGGCAAACATTCCTGCTGGTATTATTGCCCCAGCCAGGCTGTATGCTCCACACAGAGAAGAGTCCTGTTCCCTGCTTCTCTGTATACTGTGCATACACAGACCACCAGGCTGAGGGAAGAAAGAAGCTCACTACAGAGCTCTTGTCTTTAAACAGAAGGAGTAATGTCAAGTGTGGTCCAAGCCTAGAGTGAGTCATGGATTTGCAGACTGGTTGTAGGAAGTGAAACAGCAAGTGTGGCTCATGGTGATAGGCCACTTACCCTGCAGATAGAATAGTGCTGTGGTTGAAATGTGGGAGCTGCCACTGAACGGGCTAAATTTGAAACTCGGTTTGTTTGCTTTTGAATAGCAAAGCAATTAAGATTACCTGCATAAGCTCTCTCTGCCTCACTTGCCAGAGTTTTCTCACTTTGGAAGGGGGATAATGACAAGAGCCTCCAAGATGGCTCCTAATAGCTGGGCTATGGCCTGAATTTCTGTCTCCCTAAAATTCATTTGTTGAGGCTTAATCCCCAGTGTGACAGTATTAGGAGCCGGGCCTTTGAGAGGCGATGAGGTCATGAGGCCGGAGCCCTCGTGGACGGGACTGGTGCCCTTCCAAGCAGAGGCCCTGGAGAGCTCCCTTGCTGCTCTGCCATGTGAGGACACGGCTAGAAGACAGCTGTCTGTGAACCAGAAGTGGGCCCTTACCAAATCTGTGACGCTTCCAAAACTAAGAACCAAATGTCTGTTGTTTTAAGCACTTCACTTACCGTGCTTTTAATTACAGTAGCCCAAACAGACTAAGACAGCCTGCCTCCTAGGGTTCACGTCTCCTGACGTGATGGCCTGTGTGACCACTAACACACGGATGTGACAGGATTCACTTCAGAGCCTGGAGTGTAAGAGACCACAGCCTCCACCTTGGACACTCTCTCATGTCCTCTCTCTCAGATCTTTGGGTCTGGAAGAAGCCAACTGCCATTTTGTGAGCCAATTAAGTGAGAAACTGCAGCCTCCAGTCCACAGTCAGTGAAGACTAAGACCACCTGGGCATCTTGGAAGTAGATTCTTCAGCCCCAGTTGAGCCTCAAGAGGACAACGGCCCCAAGCAACAGCCAAGCCTACAACCCTTTGAAAGACCCTCAGCCAGGACCACCCAGCTAAGCCCTCCTGATTTCCCAAACTGTGAGAGAGAACAAAATCTAAGTTTGGGGATAGTTTGTTACCTAGTAATATGTAACTAATATACCTATCTCATTAGGAAGTTGAGAGAAGTAGAGAAGATGATAGATCTGAAGCATTTAGTGCCTGGCACTTGTCAGTAAGTAGTTGCTAAGATTATGGGCAAGACACCATGGAAATTATTTCATTTGCACAATGTCACTTGCTTTTTACAATCCTACCAATTTTAGACAAATTCAAAATACTGTGATAAAAAGGTAAAAGCTCACTTTATGCACAGAACTTAATATAATGTCAGCCCTAACTCCTTTCATGTTGGCCAAATATTACACAATTTTAAAGATTATGAATTAAAAGATTTATAGATAATGTTTATAGTATTTCTTAAAGCTTCAGCCTGCCATTCTCCCAAAACTTCATGGGTTCAGCAGGCCCAAAGCTCTCTGAACCCCTTCATTTTGGGTTTTTATGGAGGCTTCATTACAAGAGTACTCCAGTACTCTTGCCTGGAAAATTTCATGGACGGAGGAGCCTGGTAGGCTGCAGTCCATGGGGTTGCTAAGAGTCGGACACAACTGAGCAACTTCACTTTCACTTTTCACTTTCATGCATTGGAGAAGGAAATGGCAACCCATCCAGTGTTCTTGCCTGGAGAATTTCAGGAATGGCGGAACCTGGTGGGCTGCTATCTATGGAGTTGCACAGAGTCGGACATGACTGAAGCACCTTAGCAGCAGCAGCAGCAGCATTACATAAGTACAGCTGACTAAATCATTGCCTGCTGGTCATCGATTCAATCTCCAGATCCTCTTCCCTCCCCAGAGACTGGGCAACTGGAACAGAAATCCCCAACTCTAATCACATGGTTCACTCCATATCCTTAGATGGTGACCTAAAGTCCATCCATTCACTTAACAAAAGAATCCTATGTCTGTTCTCCTCCAAATTCCAAGAGTTTTTTGCCTGGAGAATCCCAGGGACAGAGGAGCCTGGTAGGAGGCCGTCTATCGGGTCGAACAGAGTCAGACACAACTGAAGCGACTTAGCAGCAGCAGCAGTAGGAACCCTGAGATAGAAATGGAATGAAGACCATGTGTGTATTTCTAATTATAAATCACAGTATCACAGTTAGAAATATTTCTCCTCTCTTCTGTCAGTCTTATGAGAAAATTGATTTTGAAATATGTGAGTTTTGAAGTATACATGGTCCTCTGGAATGCAGCCCTCAGATATCATTATCTTCCACATTTTACCACTGAGGAAACTGAGGCCTATAAGAAACATGAGGTAACTTGTTCAGTCAAGTGGCAGCAGGTGGCATTTGACCCCAGGCACCTTGACTTCAGAAAGGCTCTGAACCACTACACTACAGAAGAAAAAAAAAAAAAAGGCTAGTTTTACAGTGTCCCCTGAGCTGCCTTGGGGTGAGTCCAAGATTAACATTTTTCAGCTATTGATCACAAAAAGTTGTATCACTTCCTCTTTTATTGGTGCATTTTAATTAGGATCAAAATTAATCAGCAACCTCAACATTGTCCTCTTCTGAACTTCAACCACAATACAAACACTTGTACACATACAATGCATGCCAGTGGCATTTAATTTGAATTTATACACCAGTAACCTTCTCTTTATTTCTTAATTACACTATGCTTCCATTTACAGTTTTCTAGTCAAATACAATTTATATTCACAAACACACGGCCAGAGAAATGAGCAGTGGCGCTTCTGCCACTGTGAGGCATTTGCTATAGCTTTCAGACGAACCCCATCTTACCAAGCTGTTTGAAGCAAATTTTCCCGCTAGGTCAAAGACTTCTTCCTTCAAGGAATGGGTTACCCTTTGCATGTGAATCATGTGACTAGTGGAAGAAAGAGCAAGCCAGTATTTTTTGTGTCAGACTACGTACCAAATGCTTCACAGGGCCACCTCATTGCATCCTCACAGCAGACCTTCAAGGTAAGCAGTTTGTCACGCAGACACACAAAGTGGTAGAGTAAAATCCAAACCTGTTCCATCTGACTTCAAATTCTAGCAGTAAAAACTCACCTCTGAGTCTCCTCCCAGTCCACTTGACTTCTGGAAGCCTTGCCTGGTTTGGTTGGTCTACAGCACCAGCTTATATGGTGATCTTAGGAGTGCAAAATGGAGCATCTTCCCCATAAGAGCTGGGAGGCATGCTTCATCCCAGCTGAAACCAGTGATCCAGAATCAACAGACGAGCTAGAACAGAGCTTCTCGAATTTAATGGACACAAAAATCACCTGTGACCTTGCTAACAAGCAGATTCTGTTTCAGTAGGTCTAGAGTGGGGAGAAGGCAATGACCCACTCCAGTACTCTTGCCTGGAAAATCCCATGGATGGAGGAGCCTGGTGGGCTGCACTCCATGGGGTCGCTAAGAGTCGGACATGACTGAGCGACCTCACTTTCATGCATTGGAGAAGGAAATGGCAACCCACTCCAGTGTTCTTGCCTGGAGAATCCCAGGGACAGCGGAACCTGGTGGGCTGCCACCTATGGAGTCACACAGAATCGGACACGACTGAAGCAACTTAGCAGCAGCAGCAGCAGTAGCAGAGTGGGGTCTGAGATTCATAACCATCTATCAAGTGATGTTTATGCTACTGGTCTCTAGCCCACACTTTGAGTAAAAACGTTTTAGGAAGCATAATAGCAATGGCATTCAGAATTACATACTAGTGAAGGAAGGATTTTTTAAAAAATGCTCAATTGTATATGTAAAAAATGATGATCTTGATGATGAAAGTAACATTTATTCAAAGCTTACCATGCATCAGGCACTGTTCTATGTGCTTAATTTGTATCAAATCACTTAATTCTCTCAGCAATTCTTTTGAGATTACTGTAACTATAATCCCAATTGACAGAAGAAAAAAACTGAGGAATAAAAAGGAAGGTACACATTATTTGAGTCTGAAAAAAAAATATATATATATATAAAGAATATATACGTGTATAATTGAATCACTCTGCTGTATACCTGAAGTTAATACAACATTGTAAATCAACTATAAAAAAATAAAAATATCTAGATATGAACACAGATAACCTGTCTCCAAAGATGGGCTTGACACCTGATCCCACCAAAAAAAAAAAAAAAAAAAAACTAACAATTTTAATGAACCACAAACTCAGGATGGGCTGCCAGTGTGTGCCAGTGGCTAACAACACATACAACTTTGGCAACTGTCCTGGGCCTGATAATTTGAGAAAACAACAGCGGCAGAAACACATAGGGTACTCCTTATGATACCAGATGAATTTATAGTAATTGAGTTAACTTGTTCCCTTCTTTTGAAGCTGAATGTTAACAGAAAAGATCTCAGCAAAAAAAAATGGGTCCCAGTGACCTCTATAGTGTCTTCCAACCTAAGATCCTATAAATGTGTGATGTCAAGACAAACCAGGCCAGAGGATCTCACGGGAGACCGCTGAGTTAAACTGCGCCAGGAGCACGCCTCAGGAAGCACGCCTTCCTTCCGGGAAGGAAGCTCAGCCGGGCTGTGCCTTCACCTCTCCCTGACACTGAGAGTCATGTCACCACGCTGCCATATCCAGCCTGACAGCTGCAGCCTCCTTCCTCATAACGATGACACCCCCTGACCTCTCTGGAGGCTTTCACTCCTCTTTAGCGAGTGTATTGCTAAGAGAGTCACATTTCATGATTTGTGTATTCAGAGCATCTCGCACTAAAAGCATGGGAAATGAGCAAACATTGCGGGTGGAAAGTTAATCCCTCTAAACTTCACATATCACTGTTATTTAATGGGACAAATGGTTGGCCCTGTATTTGCAACTGTGTGTGTGTTACTCCTGTGGTTCAAAACAGGGGATTTAGTGTCAGATAGACCTGAGTCCAAATGTTGGCTCCGCTGCTTCATAAGTGTGCAGCCACAAACTGATGGCTGGCTTCAATGAACCTCTATCTACTCCTCTACAAAATGGGGCTATTGACACCAACAGCTCAAAATGATCAGGTGACAGAAGGTAGTGAAGACACACTAACTACACACTGAACAATATTATTATTATTAATAATGTCATCATCATCAGAAATGAATAGAATGCCATGTGTCCAAGAGAAAGGATCAAACAGCTGAGAGGAAACTAATAAATGAGGAGGTGAGGTCTATTTTCAAGCCCCACCAATGCCCTTTCCCTTTGTGTGTTCAAATAGCAATCTCTCTGACGCTCACTATTTCCTCTCCAGGTAAAAGGATATAGTAATTTTTGCCCTACTTAGTACTCTCATGAGAAAATAAAAAGATGCTGAGGAGATCACCTCTTCAACATGTCACAAACCCTCAAGATCCAAGCAGCAAACCTTAGTGAGACAAGTGGGTGAGCAAATAGAAACATAGTCTTGGGAGGAAAGGGCTTAGGAAAACATTCATCACCTAAAGGCGGAAGGTTGCTACTCAGCTCCACCTACTTAGTGCCAGCAGCTCTGATATCTAGTTTCTTATGAAATCGCTCAAGTTTTAAGTGTTGACAACTAAGTCAAAATTTTAAGACCTCTATCAGCCAAACAAAGCCCATCTGTGGGCACCAATTTGGGATCTCAAATAAAATATGATTCATTCTTTCCCTCTCTCTCAACACATGAGAAAGCAGGAGCACAGAAATGTCTAGCAATTTACCAAACTCATCCTTAGCAGTGGTAACTGGTGGAATGAGTTTATGACATCATAAATGTCTTTCCCATCTCAGCAGCCTTTGTTACCCTCCACTGGACCACTTCAAGGTGACTTGTATTGTTATTTTTAGTCATACATGCATGTGTGTTCTCCAAGCAAGCTGTTGGAAAGCCTTTCCCACATCTTGTTCTGCCTAACATCAGTAGTGTGTCTCTGCCTGCGCAGATCACACTTAACACGGGAACTGAAGGCTCAATTGTAACATGCCCAGTGATTGATGAACCCAGAGTGACAGCATATCTGTGTCCTGAAGGCAGGGCTGAAAAAGACCTAGCTATGAGTGAGGACCTTTTCCTGATGCTCCTTTTCCAAAAAGCAAAATAAGCAAATACCATTAGAATGCCTCACAAGTTACACAATAGTCTTATTGGGGGAAAAACACTTTTAGGTAGGTATAATGAATTTTGTTGAGCACTGCTAGGAGGCTGAGAGTGGGCCAATGACTGTACCTGATTCACTTAATCTCTGCAACAATCCTATAAGGTAAAAATGATTCCTAGTCCCATGTTTCAGGTCAGGAAACTGAGACACAGGGGAGGTAAACCAAATTGCTCAGGATCACATTGCGAGAGCCACAGCCAGGATGCGAACGAGCCAACCTGAGCCGGTACCTATGCGATGCATAGCCTCCCCTGGATGACCTAATTTAATCTTCACAGTGACCTTATGAGAAAGCTCTGCTGTCTCCATTTTGCAAGTGAGTAGACTAAGTCTAAGGGAGGGGAACGGCTTTACTCAGGGCAATGCAGCCAGCAGGTGGGAGAATTAGGATGGCTGCCATTCTACTTGAAACCTTTGTAGGGAAGAAACACGGGGACCACATTTCTTTCTTAGAAAGAAGTTGCTTTCTTAGTCCTTAATCTTTTCTCATTGGACAGACTCATGCTGAAGCTGAAACTCCAGTATGCTCCAAGCACCACCTATTGCAAAGAGCCAACTCATTGGAAAAGATCCTGATGCTGGGAAGATGGAGGGCCAAAGGAGAAGAGGGCGGCACAGGATGAAGTTGGATAGCATCCCTGGCTCGTTGGACATGAATTTGAGCAAACTCAGGGAGACAGTGAAGGACAGAGAAGCCTACCGTACTGCAGTTCATAGGGTCACAAAGAGTCTGACATGACTTGATGACTGAACAACACAGTATTTCCTCACCTGCCCTTTCTTGGACGCTGGCTCCAAAAGGCTTGCCCACGTCTCCAGGTAAGGCAATGGGTGCCTTGCCAGGGAGAAGAGGAATCTCAGTGGTCTACTGCTCACTATATCACTAGAATATAAGCTCCACATGGTAGGAACCATGTCTGTTTTCTCCCTCTTCTATGCCTAAAACCTGGTACAGATCATCATAAATATCTGCTGAATAAATGAATGGGAGGAAGGCATGAATGAAGTGAATGTACGGTAGAACTGTTTGAATTCTGCAGTTATGTCTCAAATACATTCCAAAGATACAAAAGAGAAGGAATCTTTGAAGCTTAAAATAAAACTTATTAGCAGAAAGCCAGAAGGTCAAAAGCAGAGTTTGGTTGAATAAATCTTTTCAATTCTAACAAAGCAATCATTAAAAAGAACGGACAAGGGAGCAGTCTGTCGGGAACTGGCAATCTAGTCACTCAGGTGCCCAAATAAAAAGATGTCAGAAGGAGACAAAAACAAAGAAGTAAGGCAGGAGCGGCTCTGCGGGGTCTCTGGAGAGGTGAGCAGGGTCAACTGAGACCAAGGGAAGCCTCGCCCTGCAGCTCCATCTCTGCCTCAGTGCTTCTGCCATCCCTCTTCCCCTCCAAGTCTACCCCTTCCCCGCGACAGTGATTTATGAGTACATAGAGCGATGAGAGAAAGGCCCTTTCTCCTTGTTACCCAGAGACACCCCAAGGCCAGCCAGGATCCCTGGCTTAAGTTATAGCATCTGAAGGCTCACCTGCTTTCTTTTCACCATATTCTCATTTATCCTTGCAAGGCACCTGTGAACAGCCTGCCTAGGCACAATGACCCCACACTGGACAGACTCAAGTACAGACAGAGCAAATCAAGTGCAGTAGACCACACAGCCCCAGTGTTCACCCAAGAACCTGGCTCAAGTTCCAACGCTCCTCCTCTCCTTAGGCTGCCTCCTAAGACCCAGGATCTCCTGAAAGAGGTGGTAGACTCACCAGGGTGCCTTTATTAGAAGGAAGTAGATTCTCCTTATCCTCCACCCGTTCTCAAAATGGGCATCATTCTTATACTGGGGCAAATCAGTCAAGGAGTAGGTAACTCATCCAAGCTTGGCAACTCTAATGTCCCATCTTATTGACCCCGGGGATTGAATCATGAGGTAGACATATGACCCAAGACAAGCCAATCCAAATCCTTCTCTGTAATTTTCGAGACGTAATTTGAAAGAAAAGTTCTTTATAATACCTAGCATGGTAAATGTCCTCAATCAGTCAACACCAGATAATTTTTCTAGGCCAATGATGGTAATTTCATCCCTCTGATCAGTAATTGGGTCCATGTCTGCCATGTGACCCAGCTCTGGCCAATGAGAGGAAGAGTGTCAAGTATATGTCTAGGAAGCCACAGACCATTGTTAGGTCTTCATGTGACACTGGGACCTCATCCAAACACCCTACCAAAGGTTTAAAGATAAAGCCAACACTAAACTCTTGTACACTGTTGGTGGGGATGTAAACTGGTTCCGCCACTGTGGGAAACAGTATGGAGGGTCCTCAAAAAAGCAAAATATAGAACTATCATATGATCCAGAAATTTCACTTCTAGATATAAATCTGGGGGGAAAAAACACTAATTTGAAAAGACACATGCACTCTAGTGATATGGAAGCAACCTAAGTGTCCATGAACAGATCAATGGATAAAGATGTCACACACACACACACACACACACACACACACACACACACAATGGAATATGCTTAGTCACTCAGTTTTGTCCTCCTCTGTCCATAGGATTTTTTAGGCAAGAATACTGGAGTGGGTTGCCATTTCCTCCTCCAGGGAATCTTCCCAACCCAGGTATTGAACCTACATCTCCTATACTAGCAGGCAGCTTCTTTACCACTGAGCCATCTGGAAGCCATACAGTGGAATATTAGCCATTAAAAAGAATAAAATATTGCAATTTGTAACAACACCAATAGACTTGAAGGATATTATGTTAATGAAAGTAGTCAGATGGAGAAAGATAAATAGTGTGTGATTTAAGTAATGTATGGAATCTAAAATATGCAACAAACTAGTGACTGTAAAAAAAAAAACCTCACAGATATAGGGAACAAAATAGCAATTACTAGTAGGAAGAGAAAAGGGGAGAGAGGCAAAATAGGGGTATGGAAATAAGAGAAACAAACTATTAGGCATAAAATTAACTACCAGGATACAACACAGAGAATATAGTCGTTTTATAATAACTATAAATGGAGTACAAATTTTAAAAGTTGTTAATCACTCTATTGTACAACTATAACTTTATTGTGTAACCATTATACTTCAATCTAAAGGAAAAAAAAAATGAAGCCAACACTAGGATAAAAATAGGAAATGGGAAGACCCAGGGTCCATGAGGACTCACCATACACTGACTGTGTGTTGACCAGAATACCTATTACGTGGCATAATAAGTTCCCTTTTCATTTACATTCATTTGTGCCTGAATTTACTGTTTCCTGCAGCCCAAAGCCTGCTTTGTGGTGTATGCTACTTTCCTTCTGGCCACAGTGATGCTACAGATCGACTCTGGAGCTGCTAGCAGTCCTTGCAGCATAGCTGTGATCACAGCCCCTCATCACAGAGAACAGTGGATCTAAAGCAGGATGCCTAACATGGAAATAAGAAGCAGAAAGGAGAAAGGATCTGAGACATTCAGGTTCCTGCTTGCTGTAATCCTGCTCTGTGGTTGAGGGAACCTGGATCTTTCCTCCTCCATGTCCCAAAACAAGTTCCATGTGAGGTCTCAGCCAGGGACAGGGCTTGAACTATGGGGAACAGCATCGTGCTTAAGGGCTGGGGAAGTCATTTCAAGTCCATCTTTTGCCACTGATATGCTGGGGGTTCTGGACTCTCATTGGATTTCTGAAACTATCTTTAAAATGAGGAGGCTGGGACAATATCTGTCATAACCCAAAAGTACATCCCAGCAGTTGCACTCTGATGAATTCATCCTCCAAATAAACTCAACAACCACGGAAAGATGTAGCCCAAAGACATCCGTTGCAGCCTTGCTGAGAGCAGAAGCCTCTGCGGCCCTCCAAGGGACCGCATAAGTGAACTACAGCCACGGGCTAAATCTGGCTGCGGTCTGTCTGGGGATGGCTTGTGAGCTGTGAATAGTCTTCCTGTTTCTAAAACATCGTCAGAAGAAGAAGGAAGAGGAGGAGGACGTAGTACAGAGACTCTATGACCCACAGAGCCTAAAACATTGCCTCTTCACAGAATTAGTTTCTTGACCCATGAGCTATTGTATAATTTTCCTGTGGAAAAGCAGCCACTGAAAATGAAAAGAAAGAAAAAAAAAGATATCCTTATGCACTGACATGAAAAGAGATCTACTACATACTGCTAAATAAAAATGCAGGTATCTGAACAGCGTGAGTAGTCTGATTGCATTTGTGTCAAAATACGGAAGGCAAGTTATCTATGAGGTGTATGCAAATAAAATTTCTGGAAGGATACACAAGAAACCAAACAGTGGTTGCCTCTGGGGAAATGAGACTGAGATGTAGGTGATGAAAGAGAGAAAGCCTTTTACACGGTACTTTACATTCTTCTCCACCCTTTGATTTTTCCCGTGAGCACGTGTTAGAGCTCTAACCATAAAAATGAGCCGGTTGGACAATACGATCTCTTGGGGCACCTTCAGCTTTGAGTCTGTCTAGAATAATAAGTTACAATGTTGGTTACTTTTTTTTTTTTTTTTTTTGCCAGTGTGATCACTGCGATGCAAGTCACATCCTGCACTTTGTTTTCATTTTCACAAAAACCTCCCGAGGGTATGACCTCCTTCTGCCAGATGAGGAGACTCAGGCTCGGACTAGAGCTGAGGATTCCAAGCCTCTGACTACTACCCAGCTCCAGAGGTGACACTGTCCTCCTAGTTGAGCCTGAGAGCACAGTAAGGTTGACTGTACCAGCAAGCAGAAGCAGCAGAAGATATGACGTGAGAGGTAAAGGAGGCCAGATATGCAATATGGCTGAACATTTCTTCCTTGGACCCACTGCAGGCTTCCATAGAACAGAAACAGATGCCAAGGATGGGAGGTCGATTTTTCACAAGGAAGTGAGAAAAAAAAGTGTTTTCTACTACCCTTCAAATCATATCATGAAAAGGAAAACCTACTCTGCTCGTGGGGAAGCTGTATGACCTTCAGTGAATCACAGTCCCTCTCTGAACCTCTGCTTTCGCTTTTAAAATAAAGAGGTTGGCCCACATCGGGGCTCACAAACTCACGCTGCCAGGGCCAGTCCAGTCAAGTTAATGGTCAAGGGACCAGATGGGGATGGTGGGGAACTCTAGAAGTCTTGCCCTATTTAGGGCAGGGCAGAATCTATCTATTCCTTTCAGTCTGGTGCCAAGGGTAAATGCAGACCAGTGTCACTAAATGGCCTGGTTTTCAAGAGGAGCTGGAATCCCTATTTTTATACAAAAAACTCACCTTTAAAATCTTGCCATCTCATTCTAAATACTGAAAAAAATGCACTCTGGTGCCAAGCCAAAACCATCCCCAAGTAGCCCGCAGGGCTGCCAGTTTGCCAGCTCTAACCAAGAAGGCCACCAGGACTCATCCCATTGAGCCCTGGTGGGGGTACTGGGGACTGCACCACCCAAAGACCAAATTCCATTTCATTTGCCACATCCATTAGACTTCTCCCTGTTTCCTCTCAGCCACATATCTGCTCATCCCAGCAAATAAGAATTGGCAAAATCCAGGATATAAAATACCAAGCAAGCAAAGGAAAAAGGTAGGGATCCAGTCATCTGGAGTCAGCAACAGAAGTGAGAAGGCAGAGGCAACCTCTGCTAAAGTGCCTGACTGCTGCTTTCCTGGGGACAAGCCTGAAAGCAGTTTTAGGAAGGAGTCTTCCTCCTCTCTCTGTACACAAGCAGCCTCTTGTCCCCTTTTCTCCCCATCTGAGCATCCTCAGCATCTTTGCACCCACATCAGAGATTTCCATACAAGGGAACAGCCACTCAGTCTGGAAGTGACAAGCCCTTGCCAGCAGCCAACCATGATGGTCCAGCTCATTCCTCATTCTGACGTGGCTACAAGCGACTCCAGCTTCTTTGGTGACAGCCTCAAGGTGATTGGAATACTGACTACCCCCTGGTAGCGGGTGTGTTCCTGTGCATGTGAGCACACGCACACACGACAGGGGCAGCCGTCATTCGGGCTCCTGACAGCCTTCACATCAGAGGAGCACGAGAAAGAAGTCATTCACGAGACGTGGGAAACTGCCCTGCTCCGGAATCAGCCACATCTCCCCACCTGCTGCAGGAAACAGCCAAGCTCCCACAGTTGGAGGCCACCGGATCAACCTGCCTTTCCAGTCTCATCCTCAGCCCCACTGTTTTTTCAAGGAACCTCAGTCACACATATAGTTTTCCTAAAACTCCACCAAGAATGTCCCTACATTGGGAGGAAGGCAGCCTTTTCTGGTTCTCATTTAAAAAAAAAAAAAGGCTATCCCTAAAATAGTAGTTCCCTTATAAAACCACAGATGACCTCTTCCAACCAATACTACCGAGCAGTCACCGCAGAAGTGACGACAAGTATCACGGAGCACCTGCTACGCACCAAACACTACCGAGCGCTTTGCCCGCTTTATATTATTCAACCTTACAACCACCCTATTGGGTGAGAACACTGAGGCACCAAGAGGTCAGGTGCCCCGTCCAATGTCACACAGCTAACACAAGGTAAAGCAAGGATTCAAACCCAGAACCTCTGTCTCCAGAACCTGAGCCCTCTGGGTATACCATCTTCCTCTGAAGTTCCCCATAACGCCTCATACACACCGTGAGGTACTAAGCAGGAGAGCATCTCAAGAAAAAGGGATGGAGATGGGAGTCAGGCAGTCCCACCACTGATGTTCTGGGTCACTCTGGTTAGGTCACTTCACCTCCCTAAGCCTCTCTTTGACTCTTCTCTATAATTAAATTTCTCTGAAGGTAGTGCTTAAATTAGATGACCCACCTTGATGTAGTTTGGGATGCCATATTTCACTGAATGTATCACAAGGGCGTCAAAAGGAAAAAGAACTGCATGTGGTGGAATTTAAAGCAATATGAGTGTCTCAGTGAAACTAATGGACACAGGATAGAAAAGCAATGAGATGTGCATAAACCAAGACATCAGTTCAGTTCAGTTGCTCAGTCGTGTCTGACTCTTTGCGACCCCATGAATCACAGCACACCAGGCCTCCTTGTCCATCACCAACTCCCGGAGTTTACCCAGACTCATGTCCATTGAGTCAGTGATGCCATCCAACCATCTCATCCTCTGTTGTCCCCTTCTCCTCCTGCCTGCAATCCCTCCTAGCATCAGACTCTTTTCCAATGAGTCAACTCTTTGCATGAGGCGGCCAAATTATTGGAGTTTCAGCTTCAACATCAGTCCTTCCAATGAACATCCAGGACTGATCTCCTTTAGAATGGACTGGCTGGATCTCCTTGCAGTCCAAGAGACTCTCAAGAGTCTTCTCCAACACCACAGTTCAAAAGCATCAATTCTTCGGCACTCAGCTTTCTTCACAATCCAACTTATGAGTGTCTCAGTGAAACTAATGGACACAGGATAGAAAAGCAATGAGATGTGCATAAACCAAGACATCAGTTCAGTTCAGTTGCTCAGTCGTGTCTGACTCTTTGCGACCCCATGAATCACAGCACACCAGGCCTCCTTGTCCATCACCAACTCCCGGAGTTTACCCAGACTCATGTCCATTGAGTCAGTGATGCCATCCAACCATCTCATCCTCTGTTGTCCCCTTCTCCTCCTGCCTGCAATCCCTCCTAGCATCAGACTCTTTTCCAATGAGTCAACTCTTTGCATGAGGCGGCCAAATTATTGGAGTTTCAGCTTCAACATCAGTCCTTCCAATGAACATCCAGGACTGATCTCCTTTAGAATGGACTGGCTGGATCTCCTTGCAGTCCAAGAGACTCTCAAGAGTCTTCTCCAACACCACAGTTCAAAAGCATCAATTCTTCGGCACTCAGCTTTCTTCACAATCCAACTCTCCCATCCATACATGACCACTGGAAAAACCATAGCCTTGACTAGACGGACCTTTGTTGGCAAAGTAATGTCTCTGCTTTTGAATATGCTGACTAGGTTGGTCATAACTTTTCTTCCAAGGAGTAAGTGTCTTTCAATTTCATGGCTGCAGTCACCATCTGCAGTGATTTTGGAGCCCCAAAATAAAGTCTGCCACTGTTTCCACTGTTTCCCCTGTTTCCCCATCTATTTCCCATGAAGTGATGAAACCAAGACATAGAATGACCTAAAAATCAATTTCTTTGGGGCAACTTGGTGGGCTCTGCTGTGGCTGATGAGACCCTGAGAATTCTACTCCACAGTTTCAGCTCCAGACAGAGAGGCTCCTTGCCCTCTGGGTGAGCTCTCAAATAAGCATCACTGTAGATTATCCAGTGTCCAGCAGAGGGCCCCCATGTCCACGTACTTGGCTGCTTGGAGAGACTGTTAACTTGGCAACCGCTTCAGACAGCCCCCTGCGAGGACCTCCTCTGTCTTGCTTTGTTTTCCCTGATCCGTTTGCCAGCGGGAACTGAAACAACCAAGGCGTGGGATAAGCGATTGAGAAAGTTAACGTTTGTTCCTCTTTGCCTCTAGATTTCTAACCAACTCTCTTTAAAGACAAAGAGGCCGTTCAGCAGCCGCGTTGCTCTCTGCCGTTGCTCTTCTTTGTCCCTGGGTTTCTCCAAGCCGGTCTGGGAGATAAGAGAAGGCACCGGATCTGCACTCTTGCTGTGCCTTCTCTGCCTGCTCTCAGGGGATCGCTGATTTAGCTGAGAAGAGTTTGTCTTTATCAAATCACAGGCCTCCTTAGTAATGGCCCGAGAGACCATCATCGCCCGCTGGGTGCTGAAATATGTTATCATTAGGCTCAACATGTGATTTAGTTAATTAAATGTCATGCTTTTGATGGCATTAATTAGACTTGCTGCCAACTCCTCAGAAAACAAAACCAAACAAAAATGAAAACATCACTCCTAACCCAGAGAGACTCCGAGGAGCCAAAGTGAGGTCTTCCTAAACCCCTGTCTCCTCCCAGGACAAAATTAGTCCAAAAAGATCTTTAAACAGTTCATGGGGTCCCATGAGGCCATTTCTCCTTTGAGGGATGCTGCTGCTAATGTCCCTGGTCTTTGAGAACTTTTAATGTTTTTATTAAAATGACACAATTGTTCTTTACATGAATGTACTGTTTCAGAGGTTATAACCTACTTTCACATTCATCCTCTCTTTAATGTTTCAAAATAACCTGCAGAGGTGGGTGGGGGTGGGGAAAGAGGCTCACTTGCTGGAGGTCAGTGTGCTGGACCTCAAACCCAGGCTTTTCTCTCAATCACAACACACTTTTGTGTGTGTGTTTTCTCGTGTGAAACATCTAGCAAAAATCCAGGAATGGAGAAACTGGACTAATTATCAGTGCTTCTTGACAAGTGATGAAACAGAGGCCCCAAGAAGACAAATGAGTTTGCTGAGGCACCTGAGCTAGTCAGTGAAGTTTTAGTTACTGAGAATAATCAGTGACAAAAGGAGGACCAGAGTCCCAGAGTCTTGAGATTCTAGTCCAGATGCTTAAGAAACTGTCTAAGAGGGAACCAGGAGAGACCGTGCTCTTCCAGTAGATTTAGCAATAGTAATCTGAGTGCTGAATAATTGTTTAACCCCACCATATCTCAAGCATCCTGACATAGCATGTCTAAGTGCCCAAAAAACTTTAAAACTAGGTATGGCTGTCTAATCTATTCAACTGAGGGAATAAAACCTTAGAAATTTGATCATAGAGCTGGAAGAGTCAGGGGCAAGGATCTGTAACCAGGACTTCCTAAATCCAAACCCCATGGTCCATTCACTTTACCAAAATGCTTTCAACAAGGCTATCACAGCACAATGATGTACTGGATGTGAACTCAGCATTATGGCACACCTATGGAGAGAAGAGAAATACTTTGGACATGATTCCAGGCACAAAGGGTTTGCAGTTCACTAGAGAAAGATTAGTTAAACAGAAGGGAAAAGAAAGAGGATGGAGAGCAGTATAGTCAACACAGAACTAAGGAAGAATCCTTGGGGTATCTTCTTGAGCCTTAACCTCAAGCATCAGAAGGACTATGGACCCTGGATACCTTTGATTTTTCATATTACCTATCATGTACAGTAGACTTATGCAATATGCATAATTCAGTTCAGTTCAGTCACTCGGTCGTGTCCGACTCTTTGCGACCCCATGAATCGCAGCACGCCAGGCTTTCCGGTCCATCACCATCTTCTGGAGTTCACTCAAACTCATGTCCATCAAGTGGGTGATGCCATCCAGCCATCTCATCATCTGTTGTCCCCTTCTCCTCCTGCCCCCAATCTCTCCCAGCATCAGAGTCTTTTCCAATGAGTCAACTCTTCACATGAGGTGGCCAAAGTACTGGAGTTTCAGCTTCAGCATCATTCCTTCCAAAGAACACCCAGAGTTAATCTCCTTTAGAATGGACTGGTTGAATCTCCTTGCAGTCCAAAGGACTCTCAAGAGTCTTTTCCAACAGCACAGTTCAAAAGCATCAGTTCTTCAGTGCTCAGCTTTCTTCACAGCCCAGTTCTCGAATCCATACATGACCACTGGAAAAACCATAGCCTTGACTAGACAGACCTTTGTTAGCAAAGTAATGTCTCTGTTTTTCAATGTGCTATCTAGGTTGGTCATAACTTTTCTTCCAAGGGGTAAGCATTTTTTAATTTCATGGCTGCAATCACCATCTGCAGTGATTTTGGAGCCCAGAAAAATAAAGCCTGACACTGTTTCCACTGTTTCCCTATCTATTTCCCATGAAGTGATGGAACCAGATGCCATGATCTTCATTTTCTGAATGTTGAGCTTTAAGCCAAATTTTTCACTCCCCTCTTTCCCTTTCATCAAGAGGCTTTTTAGTTCCTCTTCACTTTCTGCCATAAGGGTGGTGTCATCTGCATAAATGAGGTTATTGATATTTCTCCTGGCAGTCTTGATTCCAGCTTGTATTTCTTCCAACCCAGTGTTTCTCATGATATACTCTGCATATAAGTTAAATAAGCAGGGTGACAATATACAGCCTTGACATACTCCTTTTCCTATTTGGAACCAGTCTGTTGTTCCATGTCCAGTTCTAACTGTTGCTTCCTGACCTGCATACAGATTTCTCAAGAGGCAGGTCAGGTGGTCTGGCATTGCCATCTCTTTCAGAATTTTCCACAGTTTATTGTGATCCACACAGTCAAAGGCTTTGGCATAGTCAATAAAGCAGAAATAGATGTTTTTCTGGATCTCTCTTGCTTTTTCCGTGATCCAGCAGATGTTGGCAATTTGATCTCTGGTTCCTCTGTCTTTTCTAAAACCAGCTTGAACATCTGGAAGTTCACAGTTCACATATTGCTGAAGCCTGGCTTGAAGAATTTTGAGCATTACTTTACTAGCATGTGAGATGAATACAATTGTGCAGTAGTTTGAGCATTCTTTGGCATTGCCTTTCTTTGGAATTGGAATGAAAATTGACCTTTTCCAGTCCTGTGGCCACTGCTGAGTTTTCCAAATTTGTTGGCATATTGAGTATAGCACTTTCACAGCATCATCTTTCAGTATTTGAAATAGCTCAACTGGAATTCCATCACCTCCACTAGCTTTGTTTGTAGTGATGCTTTCTAAGGCCCACTTGACTTCACATTCCAGGATGTCTGGCTCTAGGTGAGTGACCATACCATTGTTATTATCTTGGTTGTGAAGATCTTTTTTGTACAGTTCTTCTGTGTATTCTTGCCACCTCTTCTTAATATCTTCTGCTTCTGTTAGGTCCATACCATAATTCATTGTTATGTGTTCAGCAGAGAAAGAGAAAGAATTTAAGTAGTTAGAGGTGTCCCTGCCAGTCCCCCCATCAAGAGCATGCCCCTCCATGAGCATGAGGTGAGAGACATTAACCTGCTTGTCCCCGAGGCAGTGTCTGTGCCTGTAGCCCTCTCTGAGCATGGGCATCTTAGTAAGATGACCGTGATTGTTTTGCTTAAAGACACAGTATTATTTTAGTATTAATGGTTTCTAAACACAAGGCTACCATTTCACTTGGGGCTCAACCAAAGAAATAGACATCTGTTCCAATGCTTAAGGACAAACTGGCTGTGCCTAATAATGGAAGAGATGGAATTATTTTTGAACACTATAGACAATTTAAAGAATTTTCGAGGGTCATTTTTATTATGTAAAATTTTCTACTTACATGTTGATTTTAAAGCTTGACCACAGGACTTCCCTGGTGGTCCAGTGGTTAAGATTCCACACTCCCAGTGCAAGGGGTTTGGGTTCATTCCCTGGTCAGGGAACTAGATCCCACATTCCATAGCTAAGACCCAGTGCATCCAAATAAAATAAATAAATAAATGTTTTAAAAAGTAATAATGAAAAAGAAAACAAACAAACTTGACCACACGTATAGTGTGACTCCACCATAAATTGCAAGCATGTTCTTGCCACTATACTACTCACTGGAACATCTGATCCCACTGGCATTGCTTTAAAAATAGCAGCCGTTTGTGGGCAGGTAGCCAGAAACCCAGAGATATACGAATTACCGTGCTGACTGAGGGTTAAAATGGACACATAGTCAGGTGGTCCTCTTCTGTCACTACCAAGGAAACAACAAAATGTGAAGCAAGTCCAAGATTAGACAGAGGGAGTCATCAAGGCCTGAGGGACAAGCATAGGCAGCAAGATCTAGTGCAAAGATTATTGAATAAGGAATTGGAGGTCAATTCCTGGTCAGCAATCTTATCAAGTTACCTAATGTCTCTAAGCCTTGATTTCCTCAGCTATAATTGAAAAGAATATACCAGTTCTCTCAAAAAAAATCAACCTCCAAATCTTGACACCAGGAGTCAAATAGTATACAGAGGCAAACCTCTGGGAGTCTGAACTACTAATACTTCTGCAGAGAGGAGTCAGGGTCCAGAAGTGCAAGAGCAGAAATCAATGGGCTTGCCAACAGGTTACTACTTAATGGTTGGCACTTCTGAGAGTGTAAATGAGAAGAATAATCCTTAATCAAGCAAAAGGGTCATAAGCCAGAATCATCTCAGCAAACCAGTTCCCATGGCCTTTCCTTTGAAAAGACAGAAGTCTCAGAACATTGCAGAGCGCCCTGTGTCCTCCAGCTCTCCCTTTGCCTGGGTCTGTCTGGTCAGCACTGGCCCACTTAGCTGACTCTTCGTGTCTTGCCTTGGCTTGTGTCCCAGGGCAGAGGTCCACTTGGAACCAGGCTAAATGTTTTCAGAGGAGCCTAAGCCCTGAGCAGATGCATTTAGGTTAAATAAGAGAGACAGCCAAATTCAGCAAGCTGGAGGCTAAGCCACCCAGAAGTGTGGCAAAATATAGAAGAAAAGGGTATATTCCACTGAGACCCAGGAAGTCTGAGTTATAAAGCCAGATATATCTTTGAATTTCTATACAATTTTGGGAAAGTCACTTAGCTTCTCTGAGCCTCGATTGTATCTCCCATCAAGCCAAGGAGAAAGCTTGGTTGCCCTTGGCATTTTGAGCCCTAATATCATAGCATTTTATGTTCTTACAAAAATGGAAATATATCTTGGCATTTTGATGTTCCTGTGGGATTTCAGATTCTCTAACCATGTCCAATGGGCTAGCTAGCTGTTGATATGGTGAGTGTCCGCCGCTGTCATCCACTACGAATGATGATGCCGCAGAGTGGGCAATCACAGCAGCGTTGCTAACACTCTAATATCTCATATGTCTACCATATGAGATTTGCTACCATATGCATTTGCTACTCTGTTTAGACGATCAAGGGTAAGATTGCATTAGTATTACTCGTCAGTTCTGATAATATCATTGAGCACCAGGATCTAGCCATGCCTGAAGCCAACAATCCCCCAGATTTTCCAGTGTCATGACTCGGATACATCCTCTTTTTAATTTACAGGGGTTGAAAGGTTCCCTGTTTTCATTAATCCTACTGTATCCCATGTCTATCACTTGTAACTGACAAAGATCTGAGAATATGCAATCTATCTGGAAAGTGAGATCGCTACATATTGCACATAATATAAAGCTTTAGATTTAGATGTCTCCATAGGTTTTTTTTCCTGTAGGTCAGGAGTCAGAAGGGGAAAATTGTAGAGTCAAGATCATGCCAGTGTCAAGAATCTGCCAGACAAAGTTGCAGAACAGTTTGTTGAAATGCCCTTTTGGCCAGTCGTGCTGAGCATTTTTAACAGTCTACAGTTTTTGCCTGAGAAATTTAGCTCCCTACAGGAAAGTCTGCGACTCGTGTGATATCATAGCATAATGAAATAGACAAACACTCCAACAAGATAAGCTGATAGGTTCTACATGGTACATAACTGAGGAGAGGTAAGAGCCATTTATTGAAGACCTACTGTGTGCCAGGAAGGTCCTGTGCACTGATGTCATTCTCACAATAACCCTGGAGAGTGATACAGTCATCTCCCTTTTATTAACATCAATGTTAAAGTCAGAGGAGCTAAGTAAAATTTTTCTGAAATATCAATAGTCAGTAAGTAGTAGATCCTGTGTTCAGCGTTTAGCCTCTCAGGTTCAGATCCACAGTTCTTTTCCCCATGCTGAGACAGCTTTCCTTCTGTAGAATGCAGGGGCCTCACTGAAGGCAAATGGCGCTAAAGAAGAAGAAAAACAGCCCAGCCCTGAAGGTAGTGGGCCGGGGGCTAAGGGAAAGCATCTGTTTCCAAAGGGGCAGAGCTTGTGGCAAGGACAAGCATGAGAAAAGCTGTGTTCACATCGTGTTGTAGTATGACAGTGTTAGTCGCTCAGTCATGTCCAACTCTTTGTGACCCTATGGACTGTAGCCCACCAGGCTCCTCAGTCCATGGGATCCTCCAGGCCAGAATACTGGAGTGGGTTACCATTCCCTTCTCCAGAGGATTTTCCAGACCCAGGGATCGAACCCGGGTCCCCTGCATTATAGGCAGATTCTTTGCCTTATGAGCTAATCCTGTAAACACTTTCCTGGAGCCATCATCGTCCTTCTTCATTCTTCCTCCTCCATGGAACCCTCAAGATCAGGCTCAATGTCACAAAGCTAGTAAACATCAAAGGAAGGTTTAGAACCCAGGCCTGACTTGTTCCAGGAGCCCAGGCTCTTTAACAAGTGCCTTGGGGGTTTCCTAAATGACACCATTTCCATGTCACACTCTGGATTGTTCTGGACCCTTATACCACCTGCATGGTTATTTACTAAGTATTTTAATTCGAAATGACAACATTTGCCACAGAAATCATTTAAAAAGGAAGTTTGACATCACTACATAAATGGAAAAACTATATTACTTAAAGTTCAATAGAAACTTCAAAATAAATAAAAGAACAAGATAAAGTTATTATATTTAAGAGGCATTGGTGCTGAAGGTGTTTCTGAGCCTAAGACTCAATCTTTATTTAATTAAAGAAAAAGGTAGGAAGGAATTATTGAGGGTCTTAAAAATATATTAGCACAAATATGAGTCTTTCTCCCTGACATGATGAGATGGATTAGAGGAGAACTGAAAAGAAAATAAGTCTCATAACACATTTCTACATTATTGAAGACCTAGTTAATGTATCACTTAAAACTATGGTAGAAGTACCAGCAGAGACACCCAGCCTGTAGTTCAGGACATGCTGCTTTGATGTATATCAAGTTCACACAAGCCTGCCACATCTCCATCTCAGTGTCTTTCTGAAGCTGTCCAGACCCACCATTTTTTCCTTTATTCTAGTAAGTCCCACTTCTATTTCCTGGAGCCTTCCAGAAATGTCTAATTCTAAAGTGTGATTTTGCTTCTGGACCACATATCTAAAAAGTACATAAATTATTGTCCTGAGTGGTAACATAACCACCTCTTTTGTACATTTCTTGCTTTGTTAAACTGGTATCCAAAGAGGCAAGGTGACTGTCCCATTCAATCCCACTGCCCTATCTACAAAGTAAACTGCAAAACAGCTAACATCCATTCCAGCTCTGGCAATGGCTGTGTGTATTTTACTACTGGAAAATATCTTAATGATTATCTGATCCATCCTCTTATTTGGTAGATAGCAAAGCTCAGATTCAGGTTTTAAAGTGACTGGCCCAAAGTTAGATCCTCATATGATGATGGTAGGGGGCGGAAGTGGTTCTAAACTCAGAGTCTCTTGGTTGGTAGAGATCTTTCATTTTGCTATATGCTTTCTATATTGTAAGGATGTAAGAGCATTTAATGAATAGAACTCCAATTTGAAATACTCAAGAACAAACAGCCATGCCCCTGGTTCAGTTGCTAAAACATTCCAGTGGATACAGAATCTCCCCCCCCCCCCCACAAATAAAGCAAATTCCATGGGAAAATGTTCATCTTACAACAGGCTTTGCTGGTTTTGTAGCAATTTGTAAATGAGGACTGATGGGGTGGAAGCGCTGGCTAGAGGGATCAGGGAAGAGTGATTCTGCCAGTGGTGACATTGTACGAATAATAAATGTCTCCTTAGGAAAGGTTTTTTTTTTTTCATTGTTATTATTAAACCTCTCAAACACAACCGTGTGAAAAGCGCCTGCCAAATTGTACCTACCTCTGATGCTCAGATGACTCAGATAAGCTTTAGATAAATACCCCCAGATCTATGGCGCGGATCCAACAGGAGCTGGAACTTCCGACACTCTGAGGTTTCCCCAGCTCTAAGTAATTATCCCTGGAAATATTTTCTGTTTATCTACCTTCAAATTTAATGACAGACATTCCACTGCTCCCACTGTGATTCGGGGCATGGACAAAAGCTCCCCCAGACTCTCCCTAATACACATAACACAGCACAGAGTGGTGCTGAAATTTTCATAAGTCTGCAGGGTCAGTTCCTCATGTTCGCCCTGTCACCCCTTCCCAGCTTTTTGTTCAGAGAGCAAGAAATGCTTCTTAATTTGTTCTTTAAAAAAAGGTCTCATATCTGGGTTACAAGTTCTATGAATTACCTCTGTTTTAAGACCTATGTCTTGGTCTTTTCTCTTCTGGGAATGCAGTCCATTTTTCTTAGCAAGAGGCATGCCCATCTGCAGAACACACCCTCTGAATTCCTGGACTATTTCTGTGGTACTTCTCTATCCTTGATGGCCCAAATCAATGTCACCCTCTCCTTTCAAGGTCACCTTGAAGATGATGGCCTTAGAACAGGAATGGAGAAGACAGGAGAGTCAAGAGACCTCTCTGGACCTCAGTTACCTTGTAAGTAAAGGATGGGGTTTGAGCTAGACAGGACCCATGGTTTCCTGCCACTCCAACAGTCTGTGGATGAGCCTATGGCAAAGAACCAATGACTGTTACCATCAGAGAACCAGCTCACTGTTTCATCTACTGCAAAAGATGCTGATGGTCAGGAACGTTGCACTTTGGGAGAATTATCACCTCTCCAGTGGGGACACCCAGGATTGAAGGCTTGACCGTGAGTCAGGCAGTCTTCATCTCCCATGGAGGACACAGCCCAAGGAAAGACCTTATTTCTTTCTTTCTGCAAAACAGTGTGATGAAATCAGCCTTCTTCCCCCACTCCTAAACAGACTGGGATGTCAGTGGATTTGTCCTGGGGCAGTTTTGTCAGCTGCTTTACTCCGCTCCCCAACAGGCAAGGAGGGCAGAGTAAGGACTGTTCCAAGAGCCTGGCCTCCAGCGATGGGCAGAGCTAGAGCTCAATTATAGAGGCGTGTGGAAAGCCACTCCTCCCACAACACTTGTCCACAGTTACTGTCCACACCATGGTTTTAATTTGTGGATTTATAGGTAGAATGAAAATAAATAATATGATAGTAAAGATTTTAATATCTGACCTTTGTAATAAACATCTTCACCTCCAGTATATAATTGTCAACTCCTCAAAGGCATAGAATGCCAAAATCAGGCACCCCACAAAGGGAAACATTCTTAGCTTAAAATCAGATTCCTGAGCTTAGAATCAGAAGACAGAGATTTTGGTTCAAGGGTTCTTCCTTACTTGTTGTGCAGCTTTGAACACATCTCCCCACCTCCCTGAACTCAATATAATTCAACTAACAGTCCTTGACACTAATCAAAAGACACTAATAAGCAAGACAAAGTTATGCAAAGAAGAGGACAATGTGACCTTGCCCTAAACTCAAGGTAAGACAAACACTGGTGACTGTAACACAAAATTCTAATGAGAAAAGTGTCATGAGAAAATTACGGCTTGGGGACTTCCCTGGTAGTCCAGTGGTTAAAACTCCATGCATCCAGGGCAGGGACCATGGGAACTAAGACCCCACATGTTGTCTGGCGTGAGCAAAAACAAAAACACAACTACTATGGCTTTCACTCTCACTGATTATTTTTTTAATGAAAGAAAATATAGTTTCAGTCAGGGTGCAAGGTGGAAAATGAGAGGACATCTTGAGGAAGTTAACATTTAAGCATGGATGAAAAAGAAAGAGAATTGTCAGAGTAGACCTGAAGAGTGAAATGAATATTTCAGGCAAAAGAAATATGAACCAAGAGATGAAGCGGAAAATGGCAGACTGGGATTGCCATGGGTGGCTGGCTTGGTCAGAGGATGCAGCGCTAAAAGACGAGGAAGAGTGAAGGCTGAGGACCAGGGACAGACATGGAAACCGACTTTAGAAAGGGTTTATTTTGCTTAGTGCTGCTGCTGCTGCTAAGTCACTTCAGTCGTGTCCAACTCTCTGTGACCCCATGGAAGGCAGCCCGCCAGGCTCCGCCATCCCTGGGATTCTCCGGGCAAGAACACTGGAGTGGGTTGCCATTTCCTTCTCCAATGCGTGAAAGTGAGGTCGTTCAGTCGTGTCTGACCCTTCGCCACCCCATGGACTGCAGCCCAGCAGGCTCCTCTGTCTAAGGGGTTTATAATTCATTCCTGCAATGGGGAGCCGTTAGATGCTGAGGAGTGAAGGAGAGGCGTGATCTAAGCTGTGCTCTAGGGACTGGAGTCTGGCAACAGTGCAGAATAAGAATGAAGGGTGGAGGCAGACTGGAGGCAGGAAAGCAGTCAGGAGGCTCCTGCACCCCCTCTCCCAGGGTGCTGTAACCAGGCCCGACTTAAGGCAGCACACAGCTCCCATGGTTGTAAGGAAAAAAGAAAACCAAGAAAATAGATGGGAGAGCATTTCAAGTTCTTTATTTGGAGAAGAAATAGGACGTCAAGAACCGGGAAGAGTATGAGATCTTGTAAAACAATAACTGAGTCTGCCACAACTTCATAGATTCTGACAGAACCCAGGAGTCAAAGGACTTTGTTACTCAAAATGCAGCAGACAGCATGAGCGTCCAGTCTGCCTCAGTTTCCCTTGCCCCTCAGGTCTTATGGGACGCAGGTGAATGTAGCCAACACAATGTGTTTGTGAGACAGCTGAGGAACCCCAAACCTAGGAAACCTCTAGTTTCATAACGAAGTATTAGCAGACATGCCCAATCTTTGCCCCTAAGTGAGATTTTATTTCATTTTCCTGGTCAAGAAAGACATCTTTTCTCTGCCATCAAGGCAGATGCTGTCTGTATTTCCTAAGGCTGTTTGCTAAACAAACATCCTTGAAAAGATGGTTCTGAACAAAGCTGTGGCTGTCTCTCACTCAAAAGATAGGCAGAAATGCAAGAAACATGGAGAATATTTGCTGCCAGTCTTTCCTGATGGAAGTGAACAGTTCATATCTTTGCATTTGACTGGAGAATTTCCATAGGAAAATAACCAGGCAGGTCGACTTTAGCAGGGCCACAAAAGTGCCAAATAAAAAGATGCTGTGTCTTCCATGGTTTACTAAAAATCCTCAACTAACAAAATTAATGCTATTGGCTTGTCAATAGTGTTGTCAGTCTGCAAGAACAGGCACTTTACCACTTTTTAATACTCATCTCTTAAAGAACCATTTCTTCTGTTGATAAAGATTAAAAGAGGATTTACAAGTTACCTGCCCCGGGGAACCATCCAGTGGACAGGCTCTCTACCTCAATGCTTCAAACTCAGCTTGCTTGTTATTACTGTGCATATTTTTATCCTCCCATAAGGTTACCGTGCTGAAGAAGATAGTTTCACATTGCTATGTAAACATCATTTCTGCTCCCAGGATGACAGAGAAGGGGGAAAATTCATAATAGCATTAGCATTTTCACTTACTGAGCACCTTTTACCTGAATCACCCAATTAATGCTTTGGCTGGGACGTATTCATTTATAATTCCATGACACCCCTGAGAGGTAAGGTAAGCAATATTAAATTCATCTAGCAGTTCCACAGTGGGGATTATGAACCAATGCTAGGTCAAACAGGAAGGGTTCAGAGCATCACAAAGAAAAGTTGGAGCACAAATATTGGGTTCCCCTCTCGGGTGTTACCTAATCTTTCATTCTCCTAATGAGGAAAATTCCAGCAACCAAAAACCACAAGACCGTGTCCTCTACTACATCTATTTTATTCATACCTAAGTCTTAAAGATCCAATTTACTATCTCTATTTGTTTTTCACTTTTCTCTCTGACCACGTTCATTTAAGTCAATCTGACCTACTCTTGACCCTGCCCTAGTGGAGTCAATACACCTTGTCAGGGTTCACTCCCACTGCCCTGTATTTCCATGTCATACCCATCTCTGAAGACCAATGTCACCGCCTCACTGGAGTCTTCCAGGATCCCTCCACTAGCCTTTAATCTACACCTCTTTCATGATTTAGGTGTAAAGACATACAATGAAAAGTAGAAAGTGACATGCAGCAGCTCCTTCCAAGACTGAAACTTTTTTTTAATTGGAATATAGTTGATTTACACTATTGTGTTAGTTTCAGGTATACAGCAAAGCAAGTCACTTATATATACACATATATCCACTCTTTTTTAGATTCTTTCCCCATATAGGTCATTCCAGAGTAGTGAGTGGAGTTCCCTGGGCTGTACAGTAGCTCCTTACTATCTATCTATTTTTTATAGTAATGTGTATATGTCAGTTCCAGTCTCCTAATTTATTCCTCCCTGACCTTATTTCCTGATAACCTTAAGTTTGTTCCATATATCTATTATTCTATTTCTGTTTTGTAGATTAGTTCATTTGTACCCTTTTTTTTAGATTGAGCATGTATTTTTGAAGGCATATTCATTTTCATTGATTGTCTATATGTCTTTTAGCACCTAGATCAGTGTCTAAATCTATGTAGTTTCTCAAAAAAGATTAATGGAATGAACAAACTAATTTACACCATAGGGGTGTGTATTGCCTTTTCCTCTATTGTGCCTTCTGGTGAATAGCAACATAATATCAGATGCTTTATTCTGCTAAGATACTTAGCCTGACTATTCTTTACTTCCAGAACACTAGAACACGTGAGTCATACATGTAGCTTTGGACAGTACCAAGGTATATTCTTGAGAACCCCATGAGCAGTCTGAAAAGGCAAAAAGACGTGACAGACACTGAAAGATGAACTCCCCAGGTCACTAGATGCCCAATATGCTACTGGAGAAGAGTGGGGAAATAGCACCAGAAATAATGAAGAGGCTAAGCCAAAGCAGAAACAACACCCAGTTGTGGATGTGTCTGGTAGTGAAAGTAAAGTCTGATGCTGTAAAGAACAATATTCCATAGGAACGTGGAGTGTTAGGTCCATAAATCAAGGTAAGTTGAAAGTGATCAAACAGGAGATGGCAAGAGTGAACATCAACATTTTAGGAACCAGTGAACTAAAGTGGACAGGAATGGGTGAATTTAATTCAAATGACCATTTATATCTACTATTGTGGGCAAGAATCCCTTAGAAGAAATTAAGTAGCCATCATAGTCAACAGAAGAGTCCAAAATGCAATACTTGGATGCAATCTCAGAAACAACAGAATGATCTCTGTTCAATTCCAAAGCAAACCATTCAATATGACAGTAATCCAAGTCTGTGCCCCAGTGACTAATGTTAAAGAAGCTGAAGTTGAATGGTTCACTGAAGACCTACAAGACCTTCTAGAACTAATAGCAAAAAAAAGCTGTTCTTTTCATTATAGGAGACTGGAATGCAAAAGTGGGAAGTCAAGAGATAGCCAGAGTAACAAGCAAGTTTGGCCTTAGAGTACAAAATGAAGCAGGGCAAAGGCTAGCAGAGTTTTGCCAAGAGAACATACTGGTCATAGAAAACACCCTCTTTCAACAACAGAAGAAATGACTCTACACATGGACATCACCAGATGGTTAATACCAAAATCAGATTGATTATATTCTTTGCAGTCGATGATGGAGAAGCTCTATACAGTCAGCAAAAACAAGACCAGCAGCTGACTATGGCTCATATCAGGAGCTCTTTATTGCAAAATCTAGGCTTAAATTGAAGAGAGTAGGTAAAACATTAGGCCATTCAGGTATGACCTAAATCAAGTCACTTATGACTATACAGTGGAAATGACAAATAGATTCACAGGATTAGATCTGATAGACAGAGTGCCTGAAGAACTATCAACAGAGGTTTGTAACATTTACAGGAGGCAGTGACTAAGACTATCCCCAAGGAAAAGAAATGCAAAAAGGCAAAATGGTTGTCAGAGGAACTGAGAAAAGAGAAGCAAGTCAGAGGAGACAAGGAAAGATATACCCATCTGAATGCAGAGTTCCAAAGAATAGCAAAGAGAGGTAAGAAAGCCTTAAGTGATCAATGCAAAGAAATAAAGGAAAACAATAGAATGGGAAAAACTAGAGATCTCTTCAAGAAAATCAGAGATACCAAGGGATCATTTCATGCAAAGATGAGCACAATAAAGGACAGTTATGGTATAAACCTTACAGAGGCAAAAGATATTGAAAAAGAGGTAGAAAGAATACACAGAAGAGCTATACAACAAAAGGTCTTAATGACCCAGATAACCATGATGGTCTGACCACTCACCAAGAGCTATACATCCTGGAGTGTGAAGTCACGTGAGCCTTAAGAAGCATCACTAGGAACAAAGCTAGTGGAGGTGATGGAATTCCAGCTGAGCTATTTCAAATTCTAAAAGATGATGCTGTGAAAGTGCTGTACTCAGTATGCCGGCAAATTTGGAAAACTCAGCAGTGACAAAAGGACTGGAAAACATCAATTTTCATTCAAATCCCAAAAAAAGTCAGTACCAAAGAATTTTCAAACTACTGCACAACTGCACTCATTTCACATGTGAGTAAAGTAATACTCAAAATCCTTCAAGATAGACTTCAACGTGTGTGAACTGAGAACTTCCAGATGTAGAAGCACAATTTAGAAAAGGCAGAGGAATCAGAGATCAAATTGGCAACATCCATTGGATCACAGAAAAAAGCTAGAGAATTCCAGAAAGACATCTACTTCTGCTTCATTGACTGCGCTAAAGCCTTTGTGGGCATCACAACAAACTATGGAAAATTCTTAAAGAGATGAGACTACTAGACCACCTTACCTGCCTCCTGAGAAACTTGTATGCAGGTCAAGAAGCAATCATTAGAATCAGACATGAAACAATGGACTGATTCCAAATTGGGAAAGGAGTACATCAATGCTATATATTTTCACTCTGCTTATTTAACTTATATGCAGAGTACATCGTGTGAAATGCCAGGCTAGATAAAGCACAAACTGGAATCAAGATTGCAGAGGAGAAATATCAATAACCTCAGATATGCAGATGACACCACCTTTATGGCAGAAAGAGAAAAGGAACAAAAAGCTTCTTGATGAGAGTGAAAGAGGAGAGTAAAAAAGCCGGCTTAAAACTCAACATTCAAAAAGCTAAGATCATGGCATCTGGTCCCATCACTTCATGGCAAGTAGATGATGAAAAAATGGAAACAGTGACAGATTCATTTTCCTGGGCTCCAAAATCACTGCAGATGGTGACTGCAGCCATGAAAGTAAAAGATGCTTGCTCCTTGGGAAAATAGCTATGACAAACCTAGACAGCATATTTAAAAGCAGAGAGATCACTTCAGTGACAAAGGTCCATATAGTCATAGCTATGGTTTTCCCAGTAGTCATGTATGGATGTGAGAGTTGGACCACAAAGATGGCTGCATGCCAAAGAATTGATGTTTTCAAACTGTGGTGCTGGAGAAGACTCCTGAAAATCTCTTGGACAGCAAGGAGATCAAACCAGTCAGTCCTAAAGGAAATCAGCCCTGAATATTCATTGGAAGAACTGATGCTGAAGCTGCAGCTCCAATACTTTGACCACCTGATGAGAAGAGTCATCTCATTGGAAAAGATCTTTATGCTGAGAAAGATTGAAGGCAGAATGAGAAGTAGACAACGGAAGATGAAACAGTTGGATGGCATCATCGAATCAATGGAAATGAGTTTGAACAAACTCTGGGAGATAGTGAAGGACAGGGAAGTCTGGAGTGCTGCAGTCCACGGGGTCGCAAAGAATCAGACTTGACTTAGGACTGAATAACGAAAACAAAGTCAGACAAAGATACTACAAGAAAACTACAGGCTTACACGCATACACATTAATAGAAAAGGGAACTGGTGTACACTGCTGGTTGCAATTTAAATTGGTACAACATCTATAGCAAATAGTTTGGAAGGTCCTCAGAAAATTGAAAATAGAACTGCCATATGATACAGCAACTCTACCTCTGTGTATATGTTTGAAGGAAATAAAATCAGTATCTCAAAGAGATATCTGCATCCTCATGTTCATTGCAGCATCAGTCACAACAGTCCTAGGACATGGAAACAACCTGTCCATCAACAGAAAAATAAAGAAAATGAAATATATGCAAAGTATAGAATATTATGCAACTTTTAAAAAGAAAATAATTCGGCAATACATGACAATATGGATTAGTTAAATAAATCAGACAGAGTAAGATTAATACAAAGCAGACATATTAATATAATGTCTGTTTTATATAAAGATTAATTGCATTTATATGAAGTATCTAAAATAGTTAAATGTATGGAATCAAAGAATGAAATTGTGGGAATTCCCTGTCAGTTCAGTGGTTAGGACACCATGCTTTCACTGCTGAGGGCACAGATTTAATCTCTGGTCAGGGAACTGGAATCCTGCAAGCTATGTGGTGCAGCCAAAAAGAAAAAAAAAAAAAATGGTGGCTGTCAGGGTCTGGGGAGAGGGAGAAATGAGGAGTTACTAGTCAACTAGCTTAAATTTCAGTCAAGCAAGAAGAATAAACCCTAGAAATCTGCCATACAAATGGTACCTGGAGCTAAAGCTGAAGCTGCAATACTCTGGTCACCTGATGCAAAGAGCTGACTCACTGGAAAACACCCTAATGCTGAGAAAGATTGAGGGCAGGAGAAGAAGGGGGCAACAGAGGATGAGATGGTTGGATGGCATCATCAACTCAATGGACATGAGTTTGAACAAATTCCAGGAGATAGTGAGGTACAAAGAAGCCTGGCATGCAGCAGTCCATGGGGCTACAAGGAGTCAGATACAACTGAGTAACTGAAAAACAACTCAGTAATAACATATTGTACATTTTAAAGTTTGTTAAGAGGGTAAATCTTATACATATAGATAGACGATAGATAGATAGAATGAACAAGTATCCCAGAGAAAAGCCAGAATGGCTAAGTGTATGAGATGGTTGGGATAAATGCTGTGTGGGAAGACAGTGACATCACACAAGGGGCAAAGGTCAATTGTAGAGAAACTTGCCTACTAAGTAAGGGGTTCACAATACATCTGACAGATTAAAGTCATTGTGGGTTGAAGGACGACCTTGAAATTATTTAAGCAGGAAGAGGGATAACCATATTTGAATATACATTAACAGTTCTGTGGTTATTAACAGTGAGAGGAAGGAAAGAAGGGTACTTTGAAACAAGGAAACCCTTAGGAAGCTTCTACCTGATTAAATCTAAGCATGATGGGCTTGAATTACATTCAGAATAAAATAATAGATCATAAGCTATCAAGGAAGCAAGTACTAAGGAATTTAGTGGAAAACTGCATTGAGGGATATATGGAATCAAGAATCTAAATGACTTCTGGATACAGCTTGGGTGTCTGGGTGAATGATGATACCATTCAGGGGAAAAGAAAGTGTGGGGAAAAGATGATGAGTCTGTTCTGAATGTTGCATCTGAGAGAGTTGTGAGCTATCTAAGGGGAGCTGTCTAGCAGACAAACAGAAACTAGGGTGTGGCCATTAGCACAAGAGGTGTGGGTCTGAGTTTTGTTTCAGAGCCATGAAATTATAATTGATAGTTTCTCCCAAAGGCTTACCAAAGGTCTCCCAGGGAGAGTGTTTAAAATTAGAAGAATAATGGGATCAGAGTGGGGCAAGAAGAAAAAAGAAATTTATGAAGAGAACCGACGATGCCACTTCTTTCTCTGGAGAAAATTAAACTCCAGTGCCCTACAGCATCCACTGTATGTGATGATGTAACTTCTCTCCTGGATACCTAGGATGGTACTAATTACGTATGTGGCCTTGGGAGAATTGAGTAAATAGTTCCTAAGGCCATATTCTGTATTCTGTGTCTTAGGTAAGGATCTCTATTTAAGAAAGTCTTCTGGAGAGATAGGAGAAAAACCTGGAAACAGCAGTGCTACAGAAACCAAGGGAGATGGTCAATGATAAATGCCACCAAGAGGCTGAGAAGGAAAAAGGCCGAAGTATCCATAGCACCTGGAAAGATGTTATTATCAGTTAAGAGGAACAATTTAAGTGTGTGTGGAGGGAGAGGAGAGAGCATGATATTGGTAGGGGAGTAATTGGGTTCTCATGAACGAGCTGTGATAAAAATGTTGAAAACCAGTGTCTACTTTTGAAGAAAATTGGCCATTAAGGGGAGGAAACAAATCAAACTGCAGCTCATGGGGAATATAGGATTGATGATATTTATATACTAAAGAAAAATCACAAGTATTATGAGACAGCAATTGAGGATAAGACCACAAAGTGGATAACAGGAAGAATAAAGTTTATAAGAGAGTGATGAAGGTTGGTACTGAAAGGCAGGCAAAGATATCACCCTTGCCCAGGAGAAAGAATTTCTCTTCTCTGAGATAAGGAGGAAGGAAGAAAGTTATATGGAATGAGATAAGCTTGTAGATATCAAGAAAGGCAATATGATTTGGAACACGTGGAAGGATAAATAAGCTGCATGGAGGATTCACCTAAGACTGGAAAACTCTAGAAACAGTTACTACATTATATTCTACATTGTCAACATTTGCTTGCATGGAGTTCATGCAATCATTAATACTCTCTCAGCCTATCCTTCTGGGATAAAAGACATGCATTTGCAGAAGAGCTGGCCAAATTTAAGGCAACTTTGCTTGGCTATGAAAGAAGTTGTTCCAAAATGACTTTTAATGAAGCCTAAACTTTCTAACTTAGCCTCATCAGCATAGTTCTCTATCTTCCTTACCTAATAAGCCTAGAATAAATGGTTCCCCTTCAGTTAGTATTCTCAAATGCACACTATTTGGGAATATTAGCCCTTCACCAGTTAGCCACACAAACCCTAAGGTTTTGATGTATTATTTATATTGCTATCAAATGCAATAGGACCCTGAGTTCAGAAGATTCAGTAACTGTTCAACTACATGCTTATCTTTCGTTATAACTTGACTCTCAAGCAGCCTTAAGAGGAAGCTGATGTTCGGACTAAAATGGAGTGGGAAATATTTCTCCTACCTCTGGTATTGGTCTGAAAATGTCTGTCCTTGAATTCACAGTATTTAGCACACTGAGACTTAAATGGAGAAACTTGGTATACAGTCAACCAATATGTTGATTCAATCAACTCATTATCTGTCCACCACATGCCGCATTCCACACTAGGAACTCAGCAGGTACCCATATATCAAACAGACATGGGTTCTCCTACTGTGAACGTCGCAGTCTAATGTGAAAAAAGTCCACCTTATTGATGATCGGTCCCCAGTGGGGGCCATCAAGAGAAAGAGAGGGCCTCCACTGGGAAGCTGATGTGAATAAGAAAAATTATACCTGAACTGGGACTGGGAGCTAAAACTGATGGTCTAAAATTCCCTTACCACATTTTTGTCAGAATAAGTCATGGTTATTAGATGACCTGATGGCCACAAAGGATTTCTTCTTCCTTTCCATCTTTGTATCAAGCTGAAGGAAGAAGTCTAAGCCATGGGTTTCAATGATATACCCTTATATACTTATCATGAAGGTATATACATAAGAATAGTAAGTACATGAGAATAGTATATAAGAAACTAAGAAACCTAGACTCCCACTAATTTAAAAAAGACATAGAGACCAGTTTAATTCCTTTTTGGTGCTTGAATCTTCCATAATATTCTCACCAGGTAGTCATCCAGCCTCTGATTAAATACTTGCTGTAACAGGGAACTCACTACTTTAGGATCACCTACCTGTTCTTAAAAATCAGTGCTTTATGTTTGAATGAAATTCTTCTGTCTTTCTGTGGCTTCTGTCCCAGTTAATCCCTAATCCTAAAAAACAGAGAAACTTTAGCTATACATGACAAGCTAAATAGGACTTGTGAGTAGGTGACATCATTTACAAAAATCACCAGCACCATTCTTAATCCTGGGTTTACTTAACACATTTCCAGAAGAAGTGAAGACTGTGCATTCCCACTGCTACCACTGGGGGAGGAAGGAACACGCCATGTGCACATGTGCTGAAGATCAGTTACCTACAAAGAGAAGTCTGGAAATCAGATCCAGTCCAAGAGAAATGAATGAGAGGTTCTCATCAGCCTGACAAGAAGACACACTTGATTTGTCTTGAGCCCAGCTCTCTCGATCTCTTCTCTCTCCTCCTCCCTATATTTTGTTCCTCATTCAATCAGCCATTACATACTGATGGTCTGCCTCCTCCATACCAAGCACTATGGTGAGTGAGCAGGACAAGGTCCTTCACCTCTCTCTTCTGACCTGTGCAGGCAGACAGATCTCAAGATTCAGGTTGAAGAGGAAGAAGTACAAGTTCCCTCTAGCCCTTGGACTCCTGTGTACTCTCACCGTTTGCTAGTCCTCCGCACTGGGGTAAAATGATGCCTGTTTTCCACTTACCACAGTCCATCATCACAGCTGCCTTGGGAGCCATGAGGGATGAGGGATATGGTTAGAACACAGTGTAGACACCCCTGCATCCCCTAAGCAAACTCCAAGTGAGAATACTCCAAATCTGTGTTCTTTCTTAACCAAATGCTTTATTACTAGATGTCAGAGTAATCCCAAGCCTTTATTATTAGAAGATAGAATATTCACTACAATATCTCACACTCCAATTATTCCTAAGCCTAGCTTCTTACAGGTTTGCATCTAGAGGGCAAACAAACACAGAATTCTCACTAAAAGTTCCATGAGCCACTGGGCAACAAAGCATCATACAAAAGGTGCATTTTCCTCACTTTGCCCCCAAATCCCACACAGGGACAGCTCCTTAGATCCTTGCTACATTCACTACACTGGTGGATGAACCTACTAACAAAGCAGAATTGACTAACAGAAGTAAGACTTGATTCCATCCCATCCCGGGGTCTGACGGGGCACGGTGGGAGCAGTGACAGCACAGGGCTCCCTTGCAGGCCACAGGGGTCTGAGGAAGCACCAGGGCTTGGCAGGGGATGGCTCACCCCTGGGCCCTGGGGAAACTGGTGAGGCTGCTAGCCCCCGACCAGTGAATACAGCAGAGCATCCGCTATGACCGTCGCAGAGCGTCCACAAGGGGGAGATGGCAGATGTCAGGTAGTGGCTGACCAGATTTATTTGCTAGCACATATGGGCCTCTCCCTGGGGGCCCTCTGAAATAGCTTGAAGGGCCTTGTTGGGAGCTAGAGATGCTGCATTAGCAGGTACGGATGAAAGGCATCGCAATATGGGCTGTTACCAAGAGCGCTTCATTCCAAAGAGAGGGTGAAGGGGTTTGGGGAAATCAAAATGATAGATTCAACAGAATCATAGAATACAAGGGGGCAGGGACAGGACACAGCGATCATTGAGCATGATTTCATGCTTAGATGGGCAAACGGAAACCCAGAAACACAGAAGGACAGAAGCAAGATCACACAGCTGCGGTTGTAGCAGGACAAGGACTAGGCTCTCATCTAGCACGTGGCCCTTCCCTGGTCCTGTGCAGGTTGTTGTCGCTAATGAGACTAACCTGTACTGTTCTTGGTGGTAAAAATTCTGGGCCTTGTTTCTGCAGAAGCAGACTATATATGTGCAGATTGATGACTTCTCTGCATCTGCAATTTTAGCAGAGGAAAAAGGGAGAGGGGGGAGAACAAAGGTCAGGGAGACACGGAGCTGGACCAGGCTTGCTGAACCTGGAGCCTTCTTCATGCCCCATCAGGGCCTGCTCCCTGTCCTCCACCCATGGGGCTTGTAGCAGTACAGGAGGAGATGGGCCACAAGGTTTCATGTGCAATATGTGTAGAATGTGTCAAACTTCTTTTGGTTTCCACAGTTCATTTGAGATCTGTTTGTTTCTGATGGCTTCGAAAGTAACGAATCTGCCTACAATGCAAGATACCTGAGTTCAATTCCTGAGTCGGGAAGATCCCTTGGAGAAGGGAATGTCTGCCCATTCCAGTAGGCTTGCCTGGAGAATCCCTGTGAACAGAGGAGCCTGGTGGGCTTCAAGGGGTTGCAAAGAGTTGGACAGGACTGAGTGACCAAGCACAGGCACATGTTTCTGACAGACCAAGGAAGAAGGGAGGGAGATTCCGGGCAAAGGGACAAGCTCTGTAGTGCAAATGTCTGGGAGGCTGGCAGTAAAAAGGCAAGCGATAGGGGACTTCCCTGGTGGTCCAGTGATTAAGACTTCACTTTCCAATGCAGGGGATGCAAGCTCAACCCCTGGTCTGAAAGCTAAGATCCCACATGCCCCTATAGACCAAAACACCAGAACATAAAACAAAAGAGGCGATGTTGTAAAAAATTCAATAAAGACTTAAAGAAAAAAAAAAATAAGCAAGTGATAATGCTTTCCAAAAACAGCCACTAGAAGTCTGAGCAGCCACAATCCCAGTGCCTGCCGCAACCAGCTTGACATAATTTGCCTGTGCAGCCAGCCTCCGGTATCCCTCAGCACCAAGCCACTGCAGATGCTTCTCCCCAGAGACTGTCGCCTGGTCCCAAGCCAGAGCCTGACTACCTTCCTCCTCCTCACCATCAAGGGTAGGAAGCACTTGCTGAGGTGAGAGGAAATGAGTTAAACTGCACTGGTCTATCATCTCTACAGGGTTTCCTGGACAACACCCTGGATATGATGACATCTGAATTCCCCACCTTTCATCTCCCGGGGCTGTCCTTCCCCTTACTCCCAGGAACTTATACCCTGCATTATATACCCTTACCAGGTCAGCGGCTCTGTTTCTCTGGCTTGCTCCCCAGCAGACCTGCAAACCCTCACTCCTCTCCATGGCAGCCAAGAACCATTCAAGATATCAGGTTTCATTTGACACCTACAATAGGCCAGGCATGGTCTTGCTCAGGGCTTGACTTATACTGCCTTCTTTAACTCTCACAATAAATTCATGGCATAGATACTGTTGTTAAGATGCTTGCTTTGCAAAAAAATAAAATAAAATAAGGCTTATTGTCACACAGAAAGAGTGTGATCCAAAAATAAAGCCATTGGGTAGAATCGTGTATTTAAGCACCTTTTTATTATACACTTAGCCTGTGTGCTTAGTCATATCTTTGAGACCCCATGGGCTGTAGCCCACCAGGCTCCTCTGTCCATGGGATGCTCCAGGCAAGAACATTGGAGTGAGTAACCATGCCCTCCTCCAGGTCTGCATTTTAACCAGGACCACCAAATTTGGGTTAGCAGCGGCATACTGCCCTAAAGGGTTTTTCTAGCCTCTTGAATTCATCTGCTTGAATTATCTCCGCCCCTTAATTAAGGTGCTAGACCAGGACCCATTTCTTTCTGCAGAAACAAGTATCCCACCTTTGTGGTAACCATATTAGTCTGCAACACTTGGTACTGCTCTTGTATATTTTCTCACTCAGTCCTCAAGTGACCCTGTGCTGGACACAAGGCAAGGATTAGTCTAATCTCATAGATGAGAAAAAGAGGGCTCAGCAAGGTGAAGGTGAACAGGGTCACAGAGCTCATGAGCTACACAGCCAAGACCAGAAGATTCTCTACCAGAGCTTCTCTCCATCACATCCAGGTTACATGAAAGGACCTCGCCTAGGAATGAAACAAGCCAGTCACTCCACAAATGGATTTTACCAAGCAACTGCTTGACAACAGCTAACGAAGGCCTTTCTTTTTTTTTTCTCTCTCTCTCTCAAGTCCCGCAGAATCAATGAGGACACCAGTGGGGTGAAGTGTTGCTGTCCCATTTGCCCCAGCCTCCACCCAGGGAGGTGGAGCAGACAGAGACGCAAGGGCTGCTCTACTGTAAACAGAGCCATTTACAAGATGTCCTTAGAGGGAGGGAAGAACCACAATGCCTCCATTTAAAAGGAGATGTAAACAGCTGTCTAGCCCTTTGAAAACACTCCCCGTTGGGAACAGAGATGGTAGGGAGAAAATGCAACAAAAGGAAAGAACATTTAAATGAACAGGAGGCAGCTGTTCTAGGACAGGACGCTAGGATGTCAGTTAAAAGAGTTTCAGATCCCATAGTGGCTTCCTTATGCCTAAAAAATACAGCTCAGGTGTGATGGCTGGTTTCAAGACTCTCCCTTTCTCCATCATAAGCTGCCTTTTCCAGTTTTCTTTCTCACTACTCACCTGCATGTTCTCTAACCTCCAACCAAAATGAACTATTCTCCATGCATACTCTAAGCCAAGGGGTTCATACTCAGATGCCTAAAAGATCCAGCCAGAAAAGCAATGAAATAAAGTCAGCTGGGAAAAAAACAATATACCAGACATAGTTTTAATGACTACTGACCTTTAGGAAAACAGTGGAGTGATGAGGCCTAGTGCGAAGAACTGATCCCTTACAAAAGACCCTGATACTGGGGGAAATTGAAGGCAGGACGAGAAGGGGATGACAGAGGATGAGATGGTTGGATGGCATCACTGACTCTACGGATGTGAGTTTGAACAATCTCCAGGAGCTGGCGATGGACAGGGAAGCCTGGCATGCTGCAGTCCATGGGGTTGCAAAGAGTCAGACATGACTGAGTGACTGAACTGAACTGAACTGATGAGGCCTAAGGCAAACTGGAATGTTTCTGACCTAACAGGGGTAGAAATTTCCTAGCTCCAGTCAATCAAGACCCAGCTGAAACCTAACTCTACACCTCAAGGTATAAAAACAGAGAACAAAGTAAGCCAAAAATTAGCAGAAGGCAGGAAACTACATAGATCAAGAGGGTAAAACAATGAAAGACAGACTAAGAAGACAATAGGAAAGGTCAATGAATCTAAGAGCTGACGTTTTGAAAAAATAGACAAACCTTAATGGCTTCCCAGAAAGATGACTCAAATAAAACTAGAAAAAAGGAGATATTATAACTTATAGATAAAAATACAAAATCATAAGAGACTACCATACAATTATATGCCAACAAATAGGACAACAAAGAAAAAATAGATTAATTCCCATAAGTATACAGTCTACCAAGACTGAACCATAAAGAAATACAAAATTTGAATAGATAAATTACAGTAAGAAGATTGGATCATGAATCAAAAACTCCAGAAAAAATAAAGCCTAGGGCCAGATGGCTTCAATAGTAAATTTAATAAAATATTTTAAAAATAATTATCAATCCTTCTCCAACTCTTCTGAAAAAATAGAAGAGGAGGCAGCACTTCCAAACACAATTTTCAAGGCCAGTATTATCATAATATCAAAACTAAACAAGGACACTATAAGAAAAGAAAATTATAGGCCAATATCCCCAGTGAGGGCTTCCCTGGTGGTTCAGTGGAAAAGAATTTGCTTGCCAATGCAGAAGATGGTTCAGCCTCTGGTATGGGAAGATCCTGTGGAAAAGGAAATAGTAACCCATTCCAATATTCTTTCCTGGAGAACACCACGGACAGGGGAGCCTGGAGGGCTATAGTCCATGGGGTCTCAAAGAGTTGGACATGACTTAGTGACTGAATAACAATCCCAAATGAACATATATGTAAAAATCCTCAACAAAATATTAACAGACTGAATTAATAGTACATTAGAAGGAGTATACAACATGATCAAGAGAGATTTATTCCAGTGACACAGGATGGTTCAACATTCAAACATCAATAAATGTGATATACCACCTCAACAAAAAAAGATAATAACTATACAATGATCATAAAAGATACAGTAAAATCATTTGACAAAACTCAACATTTTTTCATAATAAAAACTCTAAACAAATTGGTTATAGAGTGAATGTACCTCAATACAACAAATGCCATATATGACAAGTCCACAGCTATTAGTAATATCATACTCACAGTGAAAAGCTGAAAACTTTTCTTCTTAGAAAAGAAGAGTTGAACTAGATGCCCACTGTTACCACTTTTATTCAACAGTTTACTGGAAATGGTAGCCAGAGCAATTAGGCAAGGGAAAGAAATAAAAAGGCATCCAAACTGGAATGGAAAAAATAAAATTGTCTCTATTTGCAATTAACATGATATTACCTATAGAAGATACTAAAAATTCCACCAAAAAAAAGTTATAGCTAATAAATAATTTCAGTAAGGTTGCAAGATACAAAATCAATATATAAAAATCAGTTGAATCAAAAAGAGAAGATTAGAAAAAAAAACCCATTTACAATAGCATCAAAAAGAATAAAATTTATAGGAATAAATTTAACAAAGGGGGTTAGAGATTTGTACACTGAAAACTATAAGACATTGATGAAAGAAAGTGATGAAGACATAAATAAATGAAAAGATATTTCATGCTCATCAATTAGAACTGATATCATTTAAATGTGCATACTACTCAGAGTAATCTACAGATTTGAGATTACATCTACAGTGTAATCCCTATCAAAATCCCAATGACATTTTTAACATAAAGAGAAAAAGACAATGCTAAAATATGCACGTAACTATAAAAGACCCTGTGTAGTCAAAAAATCTTGAGAAAGTACAAAGTTGGAGGCACCACAATTCTTGATATCAAACTGTACTAAAAGCTGTAGTCATCAAAACAGTCACAAATTGGAATTAAGATTGCTGGGGAAAATATGAACAACCTCCAGACTTGCAGATGATATCACTCTAATGGCAGAAAGCAAAGAGGAACTGGAGAGCCTCTTGATGCCAGTGAAAGAGGAGAGTGAAAAAGTTGGCTTAAAGCTCAACATTCAGAAAACGAAGATCATGGCATCTGGTCCCATCACTTCATGGGAAATAGATGGGGGAACAGTGGAAACAGTGTCAGACTTTATTCTGGGGGGGCTCCAAAATCACTGTGGATGGTGACTGCCACCATGAAATTAAAAGAGGCTTACTCCTTGGAAGAAAAGTTATGACCAACCTAGACAGCATATTGAAAAGCAGAGACATTACTTTGCCAACAAAAGTCTGTCTAGTCAAGGCTATGGTTTTTCCAGTGGTCGTGTATGGATGTGAGAGTTGAACTGTGAAGAAAGCTGAGCACCGAAGAATCAATGCTTTTGACCTGTGGTGTTGGAGAAGACTCTTGAGAGTCCTTTGGACTGCAAGGAGATCCAACCAGTCCATTCTGAAGGAGATCAGCCCTGGGATTTCTTTGGAAGGAATGATGCTAAAGCTGAAACTTCAGTACTTTGGCCACCTCATGCAAAGAGTTGACTCATTGGAGAAGACTCTGATGCTGGGAGGGGTTGGGGGCAGGAGGAGAAGGGGATGACAGAGGATGAGATATCTGGATGGCATCATAGACTCGATGGACCTGAGTCTAAGTGAACTCCAGGAGTTAGTGATGGACAGGGAGGCCTGGCGTGCTGCGATTCATGGGGTCATAAAGAGTTGGACATGACTGAGCAACTGAAATGAACTGATATACTTGAAAACTGCCAAGAGACTCAGCCTTAAATATGCTCACTCGAAAAAAGAAATGGCAATTATGTGCCATGATACATGTATCAACTAATGCGATGGTCATAATCATTTGCAAAATGATTACTACTTGCAAATATATCAAATCAACACATTGCATACCTCAAACTTACACCTTGTGATATGTCAATTATATTTCAATTCATCTGGAAAAAACAATCATGGTCCAGGTTGACATCTGACTCAGGCTTGCCAGAACTTCTAAATGAAGAAAACTCAGCAATTCAGATATCTATATGAAATATCCTGATGGTCAAATGTAAATAATAATAATTTTTCAAACATGCTATAGACAAACAACATATTTCTGTGGGCCAAAGCTAGACTAACAGTGGTTAGTTTTAAGCCTTTATTTTAACATGTTTACTCCTTTACTACTTTACATCTGCTATATAAAATAGTCTCTCCTTCTCTACTGCCTATTAAAAGCCTACCCATTCATAACCTGAGAAAGTAGTAAAAAACCAAGAAAAATGTCTCATTTTTTTAATGGCATTTAAAAAAAATAATATTAGAGAAGAACCCTCCTACACTGTTGGCAAGAATGTAAGTTGTCATAGCCACTATGCAAAACAGAATGGATGCTCCTCAGAAAACCAAAAATATTCATACCATATGATCCCACTCCTGTGCATATCTGGACAAAACTACAATTGAAATAAAAAAAGATACATGCATCCATATATTCATAGCAGCACTATTCACAATAGCCAAGACATGGAAACAATCTTAGGGCTTATCAACAGATAAATGGATAAAGAAGATGTGGTGCAATGGAATAGTACTCAGCCACAAAAAAGAATGAGATAATGCCATTGGTGGCAGCTACATGGATGCAACTAGAGATTATCATACGAAGTGAAGTAAAATAGACGAGTACCACATTATGCGCTTATATGTGGAACCTTTCCATATATTCATAGCAGCACTATTCACAATAGCCAAGACATGGAAACAATCTTAGGGCTTATCAACAGATAAATGGATAAAGAAGATGTGGTGCAATGGAATAGTACTCAGCCACAAAAAAGAATGAGATAATGCCATTGGTGGCAGCTACATGGATGCAACTAGAGATTATCATACGAAGTGAAGTAAAATAGACGAGTACCACATTATGCCGCTTATATGTGGAACCTAAAATATGGCACAAATGAATCTATCTGCAAAACAGAAACACACTCACAGACACAGAAATCAGACTTGTGGTTAACACGGTGGTGGGGGGTGGGGGGGAGCAGGAGGGAGGGACCACAACTTTGAGGTTAATAGATACAAACTATTTCATGTAAGATGGATGGACAACAAAGGCCTACTTATAGGAAACTATATTTAAGACCCTGGATAAACCCATATTGGAAAAGAATAAAAAATATATATACATACACAAAACTGAGTCACTTTGTTGTACAGAAGAAACCAAGATAACATTGTAAATCAACTATACTTCAATAAACAGATGAATGTTGAAAGTATGTTAGGGAAAAGTATAAAACTTGCAAAACCAGGTCTAGTATGAGAGGTCTAACACTCTCTCAGGCTAACATCACGAGAGATAAATCAGTCACCGGGGAGAAGGTGAGATGGCAGCCTGTATAATACAGACAGGCATCAGGGCTCCAGGTCAGTGGCTCTGTCACTTGCAAGTGTGATATCCTAAGCAAATTACTTCACTCTCTGAGATCTGTTTCCCTCATCTGAAAAAAGAGGGCTAATGGTGTCTACCTGCCTACCTCCAAAGTTACTGCAAGAATCAAATCAAAGGGAATGTATTTTTACATGCTTTCAGAACTGGAAGATGATACAAAAATGTAAGAAATTATTACTAATGTAATATTTTGACATTAATAAAAATTGAAAGAATGAAAACTTACATATACAGTGCCTTTTAAATGCAAGCCTACTAACCATTTCCAGAACTTAGAAAATAAAATCTTTTTTTTTAAAGGGCATGCCCCTTGGGGCCAGAAACTCTGCTACTAAAAAATCAGCCGAGGAAATAAATACTGTGTGATTGCATTATTTAGCTGCAACTATGTTTTTTGTAGTATTGTTTGTACAGGCAACAAACAAACCAAAAAAACAAACAGGAAACACTGCAGACGTTCCACCACAGAAGCTTGGCTAACATACTATTGGCTCTCCAAGAGTCAAACACCCAGCAACCATTAAAAAGTCTAAGCTCATGTGTTGTGAAATATGAAATACATTTTCCTGCTGTCTCAACATTCCCACACACAGGCATGAGTATGGTACCCAGACAAGCAAGCACGTCAGAGTGAAAAGGCTGCCCCCTGCCACTGGTCCCTTTTTTGTCCTCTCCTGACTGCGATCTGTGTCAGTCGCTCAGTCGTGTCTGACTCTTTGCTACTCATGGACTGTAGCCCACCAGGCTCCTCTGCCCATGGAGTTCTCCAGGCAAGAAAACTGGAGTGGGTTGCCATTTCCTACTCCAGGGGATCTTCCCAACCCAGGGATTGAATCTGCATTGAACAGTGTGGGTCTGCTACATTGTAGGCAGATTCTTTTCTGTCTGAGCCACTACGGAAGTTTGATTATGATCCAGTGATGTTCTCACACTCCTATGAAATCCCCTCACGCCTTTTGCTTGTATTTTCTACCCTGACCTCCACTGGCCCACAGCCCCTTGCTCCCTCTCTCAGCTCCCCATCTGTTTGGCGGCGCCCTCTTGCCCTGGCATTCCCTCATACATTACCTTCACTCTCGTGGTACACCAGTGACCCTCCAGGACTTGTGGATAAAATCAACTTTGTTTTTCTACACTTCGCTATGTCCCTTCTTGTGACCAATTTGTAAAAGAATACAAATGAAGACATTCAGTGGAGTGAAAAAATATTTTAAAATGTGTTTTGAAGTAAAAAGAAAAAATCTGGCTCTAGGGTAGCACAGCCCCATTTGTATAACTGTGTGTATATACTTGCATAATAAAATGTTCTAAAATTATGCAAATCCATGGTAACTAGTTAACTTGGCTGGTAGCTTCACAAGGGAATTTTGATTTTCCTTCCTTTTGTTTGCTGACTTTTTCTAAATTATCTAGAGATCATGTATAATTTTTGCAGTGCAAAGGAAAATATCCAAAATGGTTAACTACCCATCTTCAAAACAATAAAATCTTGCTTATCCTCCAAACATTTTAGGAACCACCTTCTCCCCAAGACTCAGAATTCCACCAGTTGGATGGCACACCTCTGTCACTGAACCTCCATTTCACTAAGGATTTCTCCAAGGAAATGTTATTAGAGTTACTTTTAGATTGTCTTATCCATCCATTTAATCACCTTGGGGATAGGAACCATGCCTAGGAAAAACCCTTGTATATAATAGACCATAAATTTTATAGAATTGATTCATTTAAAATGAAATTAACTCTTTTCAGAAAGGCATACTATGTCTTTGACTAAATAGATCACATTATCATCACCATGCTAATAACCAACATTTATTGTATACTTACTATATCCAAGACACATACTTGCTTTCAACAAAACAACACAATATGAAACTATCATTATTATTATGCCCATTTTTAGTTGGAGAAACTCAGTCTCAGAGAGGTCAAGTAACATGCTAAGGGAGCGCAGCTTAATAAACAGTGGATCTGGGATTTGAACCTGTGCCTCTCTGGCTTTGCAGTCCTAATTTATGTGTCTGTGTATTAGTCGCTCAGTTGTGCCCAACTCGTTGTGACCCCCATGGACTGTAGCCCTCTGTCCATGGGATTCTCCAGGCAAGAATACTGGAGTGGGTTGCCATTTCCTTCTCCAGGGGATCTTCCTAACCCAGGGATCAAACCCAGGCCTTCTGCATTGCAGGTGGATTCTTTACCACCTGAGCCACCAGGGAAGCCCTAAGTCTAAGACCCACATCTTATCCTGCCTTAAACCTGATGGGGAATCTAAAGTGGTCACCCCCCAGGTGGGCAGGTTACAAGCTAATCAAAATGCAAGTGCTGAATTTTCCTTTATCACTCTCTTTGAAATACTTTTAATGAGACCACAAAATGTCCATTGGCCATTGAAGGACACACACCCATTATACTATCCCTATGAAAAGGAAATCATTTACTTAAATGCAGTGGGGTGTAGAGGCAAGTATATTAGACTATAGATCACTAAAGCAGGGCTCAAGTCGTGCCTCACTGGGAAAGTTTGGCCACCAGTTCATCTCCACCAGGTGGGGAAATGTTGAATCCAATGTTTCCTATGGTCCTTCTTCTCCAGAGCCTCCTAACTGTCTCAGCTTCCACTGTGTCCTCTCCAACCTATTCTCCACCTGCCAGCCAATCCAGATACAATTTCCTGCTTAAAATCCACCTGCAGATACCTATGAGCATCATTTGAATAAAGACAAAGATGCTTAAAAAGGCCTTTCCTCCCATCTCCCACCTCTTATCCTCTCACTCACTCCAAGGAAGTCGCATCACCTCATTCCAGTCCCTCAGATGCAGATCGGCTTTTGTCCCCATTATTTATCCTTCCTGGAAGCACCCCTCACATACAATCATCAAACCCAAAAAAGGGTTTGGTATACCAGGTGAACTCTACTTATCCATGAAGCCTCCAGATAAAAATCCCTTCCTCAGACACCTTCCCAATTCCTCCAATCTGAAAAATTCTCTCTTAGGACTCATATTTCTCTCCATAGTATATCATGGTTTACCACTGCCAATTTCCTTGAGAGATCATTTGCTTAAAGACTGTCCTATGCTCACAAGTTCCCTGGAGGGTGCGGTCTTTTCCACTTTGTCTACCAAGTAGCCCCAGCAAGTCCTTCCTGAATTATATATAGTAAGTGCTCAATGCTCAGTAAGCAGTTAATCGACTAATTAACAGCTACATAATGATCATTGTGAGCTCCCAGAGCATATAGGTGGGAACATGTCAGAGAAAGGAAGTGGAATATAGGACTGCTCTAGCGGACACAGGCCCTGCCAGATGGCTCAGCGGTAAAGAACCTGCCTAACAAGCAGGAGATATGGGTTCGATCCCCAGGTTTGGAAGATCCCCTGGAGGAATTAATGGCTACCCACTCCAGTAATCTTGCCTGGAGAATCCCCTGAACAGAGGAGCCTGTCAGCTATAGTCCATGGGGTCGCAAGAGTCAGACACAACTTAGCAACCAAACAGCAACAACTAGGGACACAGATGAGGTGCTGGCTGACACAGTAGAGTCTCTTGGCTTAAGTGCTGAGAAAAAAACAAGAGCAAGATACAGCCCCATAAGTGTCCATGAGGTACATTAGCAAAGCTGGACTCGTGCCCATTACAGAGTATCTTGGCTAGACATTGTGTGTGTGTGTGTGTGTGTGTGCACGCGTGTGCATGCACGTACATGCATGTGTGTGCACGCATATGTGTGTATATGTTGGGAGTGGAGGGCAGACACAGCTCTGTTCTGGCCAAGCTGAGTCCTTCCACCTGCTCCTGGCATTGCACCCTCCCCAGACTGCCATCTGCACTGCTGGAATTTGGTTGGCGCTGGCAGGCTGAGCCTCACCGTTGCATTTCAGCCCTGCAGTGCTGCTCTGCCGCCGCTGCGGTCTGCTGCACTGAGTCCTGGCAGGGTGAAGGCAACTCAATCCAACCGTCTCTCTGTTGTGCCAGTTTTCACCCTGAGTTGGGACGCACCAAACAAAAGCTGCTTGTTCTCGCTGTCATTCCAGGCCTCCCGGTGGTAACAACACTATTTCAATGTTGCCAGTGGTGCTGGGGAGGCACAGATCCACCCTCTGGCACTCTATCCGATGACCCCATGGGCAAGGCAGCTGCAAGGGAGAAGCCGTGACCTCAGTCCCTTACACTGACAACAGGAGACCAACGTAAAGTGAGGTCAACGGGGAATATTTACGGCATCCCAAAAGGCCCTCTGACAGAGGAGAGAGAAAGAGAGAACATCTCCCCAGCTCTCAAAGACAGTGCAGTCTATGTGGGGCATTCTGGGATGTTCCAGATAAACTTAGTCAACTACTTGCCCAGGGCTACTTAACCATTTCGTGACTCAGCCACCACACGAGCCAAGCCCTGGAAGCAAAGTGCCTAGAGAAGCTTCTTGTTGTGTGACCACCTGGTTCTGGCCCAGGTAGCACCAGTAAAGGTAAAGAACCCGCCTGCCAGTGCAGGAGACAGAAGAGATGCAGGTTCGATCCTGGGTCTGAAAGATCCGCTGGAGGAGGAAATGGCAACCCACTCCAGTATTCTTGCCTGGAGAATCTCATAGATGGAAGAGCCTGGTGGACTACAGTCCGTGGGATAGCAAAGAGTCGGTCACGAGTGAAGCAACTTAGCACACACCTGGATCTGTCACTCTACAAGGATGACACCTGTCACCACCCTCCAACTGGTTTTCCTGGTCCCTTTGAAGAGAGTAGAATTAAACAATAAAGACTTTCTGGAAGCAAAGAAACGGTAAGCCATAGAAAACAAACATGGTTACCAAAGTCGGGAGGGAGGAATAAATTAGGAGTTTGGAGGTAAAATATGCATGTTACTAGCCTGGTGGGGTACAGTCCACGGGGTCACAAAGAGTCAGACACGACTGAGTGACTTCACTTTCACTTCACTTTCACTTTCATATATAAAATAGATAACCAACAAGGGCCTACTGCACAGCACAGGGAAAGTGAAAGTGTTAGTCGCTCAGTTGTGTCTGACTCTTTGCAACCCCATGGACTGTAGCCCACCAGTCTCCTCTGTCCACGCGATTCTCCAGGCAAGAATACTGGAGTGGGTTGCCATGCCCTTCTCCAGGGGATCTTTCCAACCCAGGGATCAAACTTGGGTCTTCCATATTGCAGGCAGATTCTTTACCATCTGAGCCAAGAGGAAAGCCACTCTACTCACTATCTTGTAGTAACTGATAATGGAAGAGAATGCTTTTAAAAAGAATACATATTTATCCATACATATGTATAACTGACTCACTTTATTGTACAATAGAAACTGATGCAACATTGTAAATGAACTTTTCAATAAAATTTTTTTTAAAAAAAGCAAACCAAACTCAAAAGGCACAGATATCTATGAAGCAGCAGGGAGAAGAAAATAGTACATGTTTGTTGGAGGCAGAAACATAAGGCCTGGGCAGGAAACAGGATCAGGCTGGCTGGACTAGAAGACTTTTGCTGGTGGTTCGGTAGAGGAAAATGTGTGTTTTCACAGAAAATGACATATTGTCCACAGCAAGCCCTCCCACCTTATCTGTTCTGACTCTGGGAATTGTTTATACTCTATAAACTGTAGATAACTGATAACAGTGCCAAATTATTCTTGCCTGTAGACATGCAAATGAATTCTTTCCAGTGGGAGAACAACCCTCCCTACCCTACTGGAAAAAAAAAAAAACTAGTTCTGTCTCCATTTTCAGATTCATTTCAATATGTCTGATTTCTAAATGCTCCTGTTCTTTGGGTTCTCCTTTGAACTGGTTGTAATATCACAGTTGTTTCTTCAATCAAGGAGTTAAAAAAAAATCTTTAATATGATTTTATCTTTGTACCTGTATAAGAATCATTTTTTTATTTCCAATTTTTTTTAACAGTTCAAAGGAAAGAGTCCTGAATGGCCAGAGCTAGAAAATACCTTTAAGTTCATCTAGTTCAATGTGCTTTACTGAAGATTTGGGTCTTCCATATTGCAGGCAGATTCTTTACCATCTGAGCCAAGAGGAAAGCCACTCTACTCACTATCTTGTAGTAACTGATAATGGAAGAGAATGCTTTTAAAAAGAATACATATTTATCCATACATATGTATAACTGACTCACTTTATTGTACAATAGAAACTGATGCAACATTGTAAATGAACTTTTCAATAAAATTTTTTTTAAAAAAAGCAAACCAAACTCAAAAGGCACAGATATCTATGAAGCAGCAGGGAGAAGAAAATAGTACATGTTTGTTGGAGGCAGAAACATAAGGCCTGGGCAGGAAACAGGATCAGGCTGGCTGGACTAGAAGACTTTTGCTGGTGGTTCGGTAGAGGAAAATGTGTGTTTTCACAGAAAATGACATATTGTCCACAGCAAGCCCTCCCACCTTATCTGTTCTGACTCTGGGAATTGTTTATACTCTATAAACTGTAGATAACTGATAACAGTGCCAAATTATTCTTGCCTGTAGACATGCAAATGAATTCTTTCCAGTGGGAGAACAACCCTCCCTACCCTACTGGAAAAAAAAAAAAACTAGTTCTGTCTCCATTTTCAGATTCATTTCAATATGTCTGATTTCTAAATGCTCCTGTTCTTTGGGTTCTCCTTTGAACTGGTTGTAATATCACAGTTGTTTCTTCAATCAAGGAGTTAAAAAAAAATCTTTAATATGATTTTATCTTTGTACCTGTATAAGAATCATTTTTTTATTTCCAATTTTTTTTAACAGTTCAAAGGAAAGAGTCCTGAATGGCCAGAGCTAGAAAATACCTTTAAGTTCATCTAGTTCAATGTGCTTTACTGAAGAGGAAACTGAGGCTCAGAGAGAGAATAAAACTTGTCTGAGGACCTGGGGAGGGCTGGGGGTAGCAGAGCCTGGACTAGAACATGACACCAGATTCATAGTCCCACATACTTGGGTTCCTCCCAAGCTAGCCCCTAGTAAGTGCATGGCTCCAGCAAAATACCTACCCCAAAGAGCCTCACTTTCCAGATCAGTGTACCTACTTCATATCACTCACACCCTGGGTTGCCTTGAGGGCAAATGAGATCATGAATGTAAAGCAATAAGAAAGAATCTCAATGACAAGTGCTCAAAAAATGTCAGATAATAGGATTTTTCAGCTGTATATTTTCACCCTGCTTATTTAACTTAAATGCAGAGTATATCATGCAAAATGCTGGGCTGGATGAAGCACAAGCTGAAATCAAGATTGCTGGGAGAAACATCAATAAGCTCAGATATACAGATGACACCACCTTTATGGCAGAAAGCAAAGAGGAGCTAAAGAGTTTCTTGATGAAGGTGAAAAAAGAGAGTGAAAAAGTTGGGCTTATCACTCAACATTAAACTAAGACCATGGTATCCAGTCCCATCACTTCATGGCAAATAGATGGGGAAACAATAGAAACAGCAACAGACTATTTTCTTGGGCTCCAGAGTCACTGTGGATGGTGACTGCAGCCATGAAATAAAAAGATGCTTGCTCCTTGGGAAAAAAAAGCTATGAACCTGGACAGTGTATTAAAAAGCAGAGACATCACTTTGCCAACACAGGTCTGTCCAGTCACAGCTATGTTTTTTCCAGTAGTCATGTATGGATGTGAGAGTTGTACTGTGAAGAAAGCTGAGTGCTGAAGAATTGATGGTTTTGAACTGTTGTGTTGGAGAAGACTCTTGAGAGTCCCTTGGACTGCAAGGAGATCCTACCAGTCCATTCTAAAGGAGATCAGTCCTGAATATTCATTGGAAGGACTGATGCTGAAGTTCCAATACTTTGGTCAACTGATGCAAAGAGCTGACTCGTTAGAAAAGACCTTGATGATGGGAAAGATTGAAGGCACGAGGAGAAGGGGATGACAGAGGATGAGATGGTTGAATGGCATCACCGACTCAATGGATATGAGTTTGAGCAAGCTCCAGGAGTTGGTGATGGACAGGGAAGCCTGGTGTGTTGCAGTCCATGGGGTCGCAAACAGTCGGACACAGCTGAGTGACTGAACAACAACAGAAGTCCTGAGATGGATAGGAGGGCAGAGAGGCTGTGGCTGAAGTCATTCAGTGAAATTATTGGATTTTACACTTGTCTTGCAGTAAATTATCATGTCATTATTCCATCATGTTTGTCTGTCTCTTCTCCTGTAGGACAAATGTATTGAGGATAAGGATGCCCACCTTCTCTTGGATAAATCCTCTCTATATGTCTGGGCACTGTGTTAAGTGCTTTACATGCATCTTCTCATTTAATCCTCAGAAAACCTAAGGGGATAGGCAATATTATTTGGCTCCTATAGTGAAGATTGTGAGCTACCTGTTCAATATCCATTATCCCTTTCTTCCTTACTAAGTGTATTCCAATTTTATTCAGAGCTGCAAAGGACCCAGATAAAACATTCTATCCTTCAACACCTCTTATAAGTAGGCATGGTCACATAGCCAAGTTCTGGCCATGAAATGTAGGAATTTGTGAGCTGAGTTTTGAGAAACATTCTTTAAAATGAAACTGACTTCTTTCCCTTCTAGTGTGTATGTTAGTCACTCAATCATGTCCAATTCTTTGTGACCCCATGGACTGGCGCCAGCCAGGCTCTTCCATCCATGGGATTTTCCAGGCAAGAATATTGGAATGGGTTGCCATTCACTTCTACAGGGGATCTTCCTGACCCAGGGAAGGAACCCCAGTTTCCCACATTGTAGGCAGACACTTTACCATCTGAACCCCTATGTTTCCTCTATATTCCTACAAAAAAAAAAAAAAAAAACCTTTAATGTGATAACTGGAGCTGAAGCAGCAATGTCATGACCACACATTAAAAATGAAGAAAGTAGCCACACACTAAGGAAGGCAAAGGAGAAAGGGAGAAGGATCCTGAGTCACTGTTAAATTATACAAGCCCTGGTCTGCTGTTCACTGACCTTTTTAAGTGAGAAAAGTAAAACTCTAATTTGTTCAAGCATCATTTGTGGACTTTTCTTTTTCCTATCAGCTGAATGCAATTTCTAACTACCTCTTTATTTTCCAGTTGAGAAAACTTCATCTCAAAAAACTAAAAAAACTTCCCAAGGTCACATCTTTAGTAAATATGAGATCTGAGAGTGTTACCAGGTGTTCTTAACCATGTGGCTTCACTGCCTCCTTTGTAGAATACAGGTCCATGTCGGAGACTTTGAGCACAATACATTTCCACTGGAGTGGAATTGATCTGAGCAATTGATCTGGCTATTGTAAGGCTGGCCAAAGTTCATCATCCCTCCCTCTTCTTGTTGCCTTCCATCTAAATCATCATTCTTTGGGGCTCATAAACATTAAAGAGATTATCAGGATCTGGACTGGGAGAAATGACTCAGTTTCTCCATTTGTGCAAGGAGTAGCTTACACTAAGTGATCTCTAGAACCTGAATGTCATTGCAGGATATCAGCTCTGACACTCTGCAATGTTACTGTCATACCAGAGTACGGTTTCATAAGTTACCAGGCAGAGGAGTTTCTCTGAAGTCTCTGAGTTCTACTTTGGCTTATCCAATGCGTGAATCTCCTCTGTAGCATCTCATGACTGATTGCCTGCTCTTTACTTATTTCTTCCAATTCTTTTAAATAATTTTTAATTCCAGCATAAAGAATAGTATCTGTTACCATTTGATAAGTTTATCAAATGAATAAACAACCAAACAATCTAATATAATACATTCAAATTTATTCAGCGACAACTCTAGGCAAAAGGTATATTAGGTCCGTGAAAAAATCATTGGAAAAGACCTTCATGCTGGGAAAGACTGAAGGGAAAAGGAGAAGGGAGCAGCAGAGAGTGAGATGGTTAGAAGGCAGCACCAATTGAATGGACATGAATTTCAGCAAACTCCAGGGGATAGTGGAGGACAGAGGAGCCTGGCATGCTGCAGTCCGTAGAGTCGCAAAGAGTGGATGTGACTTAAAGACTGAAGAACGACAACTAGGCAAGAGGAAGTTTTATATCATACAACTTTTAAACTCACATTAAAAAAAAATTGTATCAGTAGCAGCAACTACCACTTATCAAGTGATCATCAGATGTCAAGCACTATACTAACATCTTAATGTACATTGTCTCATGGAGTTTAAATTTGCCTACCTATGGTTTCAACCCACTGGTCATAATTCCACCCTACAGAAGCCATCTAGAGGTCTTGCTTTGTGACTGGCACTATGCTACATACTTTACATAGCTTGTGTTTATTAATATCTTCAATAAATGTATGAGGTAAATATCATCATCTCCATTCACTAATGAAAAAAGATCACGAAGTTTAAATAACTAGCTCGAGAAGACAGTAATCAGCGTCTTGATTAAAACCAGGTTGTTAATATAGACGCTCATGTACCTGATCACAGTGCAATGCTGTATCCCAGTGGTGAGGAGGACTTAGCACTCGCCACAGTGGAAGAATCCAACTAAACTGCAACTAGGGGATACAACAAGCCTCTGCTCTAAGACCTCTCAGGTAGCAAAGTGAGAACGGGAAAGGCAATTAGAGTTGTTCAGTTTGCAACCCGTAGACAGAGTGCCTGAAGAGCTAGGGACAGAGGTTCATAACACTGGACAGGAGGCAGTGACCAAAACCATCCTGGAGAAAAGGAAATGTAACAAGGCAAAATGTTTGTCTGAGGAGGATTTACAAATAGCTGAGAAAAGAAGAGAAGTGAAAAGCAAAGGAGATGGAAAATATACCCATCTGAATGCAGAGTTACAGAGAATAGCAAGGAAAGGTAAGAAAGCCTTCCTAAGTGAACAATACAAAGAAAAAAAGGAAAACAATAGAATGGGAAAGACTAGAGACCTTCAAGAAAATTAATGATACCAAGGGCTGCCTTGCAGCTCAGTTGGTAAAGAATCTACCGACAATGCAAGAGACCTGGGTTTGATTCCTGGGTTGGGAAGATCCCCTGGAGAAGGAAATGGCAGTCCACTCCAGTATTCTTGCCTGGAGAATCCCATGGACTGTAGCCTTCCAGGCTCCTCTATCCATGGGGTCACAAGAGTAGGACACGAATAAGTGACTAAACCACCACCACCATGGGCACACTAAAGGACAGAAACAGCAAGGAACTAACAGAAAAGGAAGAGATTAAGAAGTGAGAAGAATACACAGAAGAACTGTGCAAAAAGATATTAATGACTGGGATAACCATGATGGTGTGATCACTCACCTAGAGCCAGATACCCTGGGGTGTGAAGTAAAGTAGGCCTTAGGAAGCATCACTAGGAACAAAGCTAGCAGAGGTGATGGAATTCCAGTTGAGCTATTTCAGATCCTAAAGGATGATACTATTAAAATGCTATACTCAATATGCCAGCAAATTGGGAAAAGCTCAGCAAATTTTGGAAAGCCTGGTAATGGCCATAGGACTGCACAACATCAGTTTTCATTCCAATCTCAAAGAAAGACAATACCAAAGAATGCTCAAACTATTGCACAATTGCACTCATCTCACACGCTAATAAAGTAATGTTTAAAATTCTCCAAGCCAGGCTTCAACAGTATATGCACTGTGAACTTCCAGATGTTCAAGCTGGATTTAGAAAAGGCAGAAGAACCAGAGATCAAATTGCCAACATCTGTTGGATCATAAGTGAATTCCAAAAACACATCTACTTCTGTTTTATTTCAAAGCCAAAGGCTTTGACTGCGTTCAGTTCAGTTGCTCAGTTGTCCAACTCTTTGCGACCCCATGAATCGCAGCACACCAGGCCTCCCTGTCCATCATCAACTCCCGGAGTTCACTCACACTCACACCCATCGAGTCCGTGATGCCATCCAGCCATCTCATCCTCTGTCGTCCCCTCCTCCTCCTGCCCCCAATACCTCCCAGCATCAGAGTCTTTTCCAATGAGTCATCTCTTCGCATGAGATGGCCAAAGTACTGGAGTTTCAGCTGGGAGGGAAGTTCAAGAGGGAGGAAACATATGCATACATACAACTTATTCATGTTAATGTATGGCAGAAACAAACACAATATTGTAAAACAATTCAGTTCAGTTCAGTTGCTCAGTCGTGTCTGACTCACTGTGTCCCCATGAATCACAGCACGCCAGGCCTCCCTGTGCATCATCAACTCCCAGAGTTCACTCAGACCCACATCCATCGAGTTGGTGATACCATCCAGCCATCTCATCCTCTGTCGTACTCTTCTCCTCCTGCCCCCAATCCCTCCCAGCATCAGAGTCTTTTCCAATGAGTCAACTCTTCTCATGAGATGGCCAAAGTACTGGAGTTTCAGCTTCAGCATCATTCCCTCCAAAGAAATCCCAGGGCTGATCTCCTTCAGAATGGACTGGTTGGATCTCCTTGCAGTCCAAGGCACTCTCAAGAGTCTTCTCCAACACCACAGTTCCAAAGCATCAGTTCTTCAGCACTCAGCCTTCTTCACAGTCCAACTCTCATATCCATACATGACCACAGGAAAGACCGTAGCCTTGACTAGACGGACCTTTGTTAGTAAAGTAATGTCTCTGCTTTTCAATATGCTATCTCAGTTAGTCATAGCTTTTCTTCCAAGGAGTAAAACAATTATCCTCCAATTAAAATGAAAAAAAAAACAGAAAAGTGCATGCAGATTTTAGGATGAACATAACTGTTCAAATCAGTTGAATAAACACCTAAGAGTAGAAATGCTGGATTGTACACTAGCACTACATTTAGCTTTATAATAAACTGTCAAACTTTCTTTCCCAGTGAATGTACCATTTTGCACTCCCACTAGCAACAAATGAGAGTTCTTATTGCTCTAAAACATTGCCAACAGTTGGTATTGCCAATTTTTTTTGGATTTCAGCTTTAATTTGCAGTTCCATAGTGATGAAAGCTATTGAGTATTTCTGTGTGCTGATGTGCCATTTGATATCTTCTTTGGATAAATATCTGTTCAACTATTTTATCCTTTTACAAATATGTGTGTATTGCATAATATTCTTTTATTTGTTTATCTTTATAATAAAAAATAAAGGACAAAATTTCTGGTTTCACTGATTTTTCTCTGTTGCTTTTGATTCTCTATTTAATTAATTTCTTAATTTTTATTTTAATCTGCCTTCTGCTTGTTCTAGATTTAATTTTTTCTTCTTTTGTAGTTAGTAATAGAAAAGTGAGATTATTAATTTGACTTTTATTTTCTTTTAAAATATAAGCATTTGCAGCTGTACATTTCTAAGCTTGAAGCTAAATCTCACAAGATTTTGCATGCTATGCATTCCTTTTAATTCATCTTAATGTGTTTTTATGCTTCTGGATTTATATCTTTCTTGATCTATTCGGTATTTAGGACTGATTTAAAAATTGTCACAGATCTTTGAGTTTCTCACTGTTCATTTTGTTAGTATTTCTAATTGTATCCCATTGTTTCAAAGAACAAAATTAGTATTATTTTTCTTCTTTTAAAGTAATTAAGGTTTGTTTGTTGTTCTAGAATATTGCCTATTTTGAAGACTGTTCCATGTGTACTTGAGAAGAATGTATATTGCACTATTCTTGGGTGATTTGTCTATAGATGTCTATTAGGTCTAGTTTGTTTATATTTAAGTCTTTTATTTCATGATTGATTTTCCACCCAATTGTATCAGCTATTGAAAGCAGGTTATTGATGTTCCCATACATAATTGTTTAATTGTTTAATTCTTTCATTTCAGTCAATTTTTCAAATTTCTTTTTTTTTTTTTCCAGGCCACAGGGCATGTGAGAATCTTAATACCCTAACCAGGGATTGAACCATACTCTCTGAATTGGAAACACAGAATCTTAACCACTGGAGTATCAGGGCAGTCCCATTTTTCAATCATCATATTTTGGGGCTCTGTTGTTAGGTGAATATGCAAATATAATTGTTAAAGAAGTCTGATAGATTTACTTTTCAGTTCAGTTCAGTTGCTCAATCATGTCCGACTCTTTGCTACCTCATGAATCACAACATGCCAGGCCTGTCCATCACCAGTTCCCAGAGTCCACCGAAACCCATGTCCACTGAGTCGGTGATGCCATCAAACCATCTCATCCTCTACCGTTTTCTGCTCCTCCTGCCCTCAATCTTTACCAGCATCAGGGTCTTTTCAAATGAGTAAGCTCTTCGTATTAGGTGGACAAAGTATTGAAGTTTCAGCTTCAAATCCAGTCATGCCAATGAGCACCCAGGACTGATCTCCTTTAGAATGGACTGATTGGATCTCCTTTCATGCCAAGGGACTCTCAAGAGATTTCTCCAACACCATGGTTCCAAAGCATCAATTCTCCTAAACTGAACTGAACTGATTGGACAGCAAGGAGATCAGGCCAGTCAGTCCTAAAGGAAATCAACCCTAAATATTCATTTGAAGGACTGATGATAAAGCAGAAGCTCCAATACTTTGGCCACCTGATGTGAAGACTCTACTCATTAGAAAAGACCTTGATGCTGGGAAATACTGAGGGCAGGAGGAGAAGGGGTAACAGAAGGGGAGATAGTTGGATGGCATCACCAACTCAATAGACATGAGTTTGAGCAAACCCCGGGAGATGGTTAAGAACAGGGGAGCCTGGTGTGCTGAAGTCCATGGGGTTGCAAAGAGTCAGACATGACTTAGTGGCTGAACAACAAGCAGGCCTGTACTTGCTGTCTAAAGGCTCTAATTCACTCTTTGCCAAAGTAGCCCCACCTTGAGGGCTCACCATCCTGTAGGAGGTGATGGCAAATAAACCTGCCTGGAGCTGGACAAGAGAATCCTGCCACACAACGATGCGTGGAAACATACCAAGTCCTACAGTCCTAACAAGGCTCAGAGAGAGGAGCTGGCTCTCCTTCTACCTTGAAGCATTAAAGGCAATTCACATTTGCATCTAAAAGATATTTCATGTCTCTGGGACTCTAGCTATACTTTACTGTTACATAAGACCAGCAGTTCACAAATACATAAGACCAGCAGGTCCTGGTCCCAGGACCCCTTTACACTCCCTGAAATCCTTGAAGATGCCAAAGAGCTTGGTTTATGTAGGTCCTATCTATCTATTTCATTGAATTAGAAATTCAAATTGGGAACTAAAAAAAAAATTGTTTATTGTAATACAACCCAACAATAAGCCCATGAACAAAAATAACATATTCTTATGAAAAGTAACTGTGTTTCCCAAACTGCACACACACAAAACCACTGGGAAGCACAGGATTGTTTTGCTTTTTTGCAAAGCTCTTTAATGCCTGGCTTAATAGAAGATAGTTGAATCTTATATATGCTTCTGTATTCAGTCTGTTGCAATACATAAGTCATATTGCCTCTAGAAAACTCAACTGTACATTCATGAGGGAATGAGTGAAAAAGGCAAATAATGAAAATAGTTTTGACTTTGCACGTCAAAAAGTCCCCAGACTGTACTCTGAGAATTTCTGCCCTAAGCCAATCACATAACACACTGCACTTTCCTGCTGTGTGTGCCGTCTCTCTGAGCTTCTAGCCAGGGCTATATTTTTTCTTTTTTAATTTATTTTACTGAGGCATAGCTGATTTACAATGTTGTGCTAATTTCTGCTGTACAGTAAACTGATTTAGTTATATACATACAGACATTCTTTTTCATATTCTTTTCCATTATGTTTTATCACAGGATATCAAATATGGATCCCTGTGCTGTACTGTAGGACCCTGTTGCTTATTCATCCTGTGTATAATAGTTTGCATAATCCCGAATTCGTAATCCATCCCTCTTGACAACCACAAGTCTGTCGTCCGTGTCTGTGAGTCTGTTTCTGTTTCATTTGTGTTGTATTTTGGATTCCACATGTAAGTGATACCACATGGTATGTTTTCCCCTTTCTGACTTCACCTCGGGTAATAATCTTTAGAATCATCCGGTTCTTGAAAATTGCATGGTTTCATTCTTTTTACGGCGGAGCAGCAGTCCACTGTGTGTTGTTGTTCAGTCACCCAGTTGTGTCCGACTCTTTGCGACACCATGGACTGCAGCACGCCAGGCCTCTCTGCCTCTCACTATCTCCCAAAGTATGCGCAAGTTCATGTCCAGTGAATATGTGTGTGTATATATATATACACAAAAACACACACGCACGCACCCCTCATCTTTATGGACATTTAAGTTGTTTGCATGTCTTGACTTTTACGCATAGTGCTGCTGTGAACAGAAGAATGCACGCGTCATTTCGAGTGATAACTTTCTCTGGAGACACATGGTCAAGCCCATCATGACTGTTAGCTTCCTAAGACTCAGGCTCTGATTCTGCATTCCCTACCCACAGGTTGGGAAAATTCCTCACCTTCTTTGAATTCTAAAAGTGCTTTGTTTCTACCTTTGGTGTGTTACACATCAGTTGGTAGTTTGTGAGGGAGTCATCCAGCCACATTTTATGCAACAATGTAAATCAACCGCATTAAAAAAAATAATAATTTCCATTGCTCGTAGGTTACACCTCTAACTGGTTATCAGGCTTTCAAAGTCCTTGGTGATCTGGGTCTTCAGCTCTCCACCCCATTTCACAGCATTCTCCCTACCCTGCCTTTGCTCACCATGCTTCAGATACAGTGGTCCTGTTTCTAGGACTTGCCAGCCTCTCCCCCACCGCTAGAATGCTCTGCTGATACTCCTTAGAAGGCTGCCTCACTCTCAGCCTTCAACACTCAATGCAAATGCACATCTTCAAAGAGGAGCTCAGTGACCACCCTGTTCAACACGGCCTCACTGAAACCTTCTCGCTCATCACTCTGTTTCTTTCATGTGACTTCTGATGAGTCATAATTATTTGTTTGTGGAGTTTTTGTATGTCTTCCTTATGTCTTCCTTATAACCTCCATGAGGCAGAAATTTTGTAGGGTGTTTTTCAGCACTGTTTGACACCACATATGGCACTCAGCACTTGTAGGTACTCAATAAATATGAAATAGGTACTCAATAAATAAATTATTGGTCCAGGGTTTGGTAAATGGTATAAGTGGGCTTCCCAGGTGGCACTAGTAAAGAACCTGCCTGCCAATGCAAGTGGCACATAAGAGACACGAGTTTGAACCTTAGGTCAGAAAGAACCCCTGAAGGAGGGCATGGCAACCCACTCAGTATTCTTGCCAGAGAATCCCATAGCGAGGAGACTGGTGGGCTACTGTCCATGGGGTCACACAGAATCAGACATGACTGAAGCGACTTAGCACAGACACACATAAGGTAAGTCCCCATACCTGCTGCAGTAACAGAAAAGGAAAAGGACAGTGACCCCACTGAGGTCTGAGGGTGGAATATGTAATCTCATTGTCAGGATTCACCTGGCATTTTCCACAGCTCACATTCAATGATCTTTCTCGAGTGTAAACTAGTCCCTTATACTCTCCTTCAGTCTTTCCGACTGATTCTCTTCAAGTATTAACGGCTATCACTATGTCCTCAGTCCACCCTCTCCTTAATTCTTCGCTGCTTCTCCAGCTTTTCCTACTAGGAAAAAAAGGAGGGGGGGAGGAGTCTTTCTCCATGAGGGCTAATTGCTACAAGGACACATGCAGGAATTAGCAAAACTTGTAAGAATTCTGAAATCATACAGAGATTTTTAATTACCATCCTTGGTTCATAACTTCTCACTCTATTAAGAGGTAGCTTCATGGGGCTTCTGTCTGCCCTGAGAAATGCACTCACCAAACTTCTTTCCAAAACAACTTCACATCTTAGCCTGATAAGGTCATCCTTGTCTCAAATAGACACCTTGTATTTCAAGGGTTTTTTGTACAGTGGCATCCCCAGTTCTCTGGGGTCTGCCATTCTCTCTTCCATTGCCTGTTGCTTATGGCTGGTAGGCAAAGATGGCCCTTATGATTGGTAGAAGGCAACCACTGATGTATTAGCAACCAGCTAACGTATCAAAATAATCATCTTCTGTGCCCTTTTTGGCCAGAATTCCAGTGTGTGCCCTCTCCCAGGCACTTCAGAAATCCTTGCCAGTGAATTGATTGAATTGTAGAGAGCTATGCTCAGTTGGTCTTTACGGTTATAAACTTTCAAAGCTTGTAAACATGCTTGAGATTACAGTACAGTGGGTGATGTTATATGCATGCAGACTGGGAGAAACAGCTTCCAGCCATTTAAAATGTTTAGCACATCCTAAAGAAATTCCATTCCACTGCCTCTTACCATGAAAGTGCCAGCGTGCTGGAAGGTGGGAGAGAATTATCTACCCATGTCCACTGTCAGTATCCCATCTTGAACTTCTTTATTGTCATTGTTTGGCTGTGAGCTGTTTGGCAAGCTGTTTTGAAAGGCTCCAGGTTGTTAAATTCAAGAAACTCGTGTAAGAAGCCGAGAGAAGAACAATCACAGTAACAATAAAACACAGGCTCATCCTGGCATGGTGCGTTCCCTCTCCTGTTCCATCCCTCTCCGCTAGACATTGCCCCTGCCTCGAGCAAGCAGGAGATCTGCACTTCACTGATGGAACCTGGTATGCCATGCCTGCAGGGCCCCTATTGGTACTGCTCAAGGACTGTCTGGGCCAGGCCAAGAGAGCTGAACTAGATGCTTAAGGAGCAGAGAGATGGTGGTCAGCCCACACGTGGGAAGAGGCAGCACATAAAGCCTTAGGGTTTCCAGGATTCTTCTACATTCATTGCATTAAGTGATTCTTATAGGAAACCTGCAAGGATATCTCACCTTAAAAAGAGCAGGAAGCCGATTGAAAAAGGTTCAGTGACTTGCCCGAGATCACAGAGCAAACAGATACAAAGAACCAGTTCTCAAGCGTAAAGATGCTGACTTCTGATGCAAGCCTTTCACATTAATAATAATCAACCATGTCTGCAACACATGTGACAGCCAAGGTTAATATACCTGTTATACATAGATGCCTGCCCCATACCCGACCCTAAATTTCACCTTTCAGAGGGAATCTCAGTTTTGTTCAGGGCAACAACAAGCCCAGTCATGGAAGACAAATAATTGATTCAAGCCAGTGGTTCTCAAAACTGAGAGTATCAGAATTACCCAGAGACTTTGTTAAAACATAGATCTCCTATTGAACATTCCTTTGCAAATGTTTTCTCCCGTTCAGTGGATTTTCTTTTCATCTTGTTGATGGCTTCCTTTGCTGTGCATAAGCTTTAAGTTTAATTAGGTCCAATTCATTTATTTATTATTTTATTTGCCTCTGATAAGATAAATCTAAAATAACATTGGTGCTTAGCTCAGTCATGTCTGACTGTTTGCAACCCCATGGATTGTAGCCTGCCAGGCTTCTCTGACCATGGGACCCTCCAGGCAACAATATTGGAGGGGGTTGTCATGCCCTCCTCCCGGGGATCTTCCCAACCGAGGGATCAGCCTCAGTGTCTCCTGCACTGCAGGCAGTTTCTTTACCACTGAGCCAAGAGGGAAGCCGACACAAAAATATTTCTATGACTTAAAGAGTACCTTGTCTATGTTCCCTTCTAGGAGTTTTTTAATTTCCAGTTTTACATTTAGGCCTTTAGTCCATTTCGAGTTTATTTTTGTATATGGTGTGAGACAGGGTTTAAAAAGGGGTTAATATCCAAAATATACAACCAGCTTATACAACTCAGTATCAGAAAAACAAACAACTCAAATTTAAAATGGGCAGAAGACCTAATAGACATTTTTCCAAAGAAGATACACTGCTGGCCAACATGCACGTAAAAAATGCTCAACGTCACTAACCATCAAAGTGAAAATAAAATGTCATCCCACACTTTTAAGAATGGCTATCATGAAAGAGGCCACAAATAACAGCTATTGGGTTGGATGTGGAGAAAAGGAAATCTCATACACTGTTGGTAGGAATGTAAACTGGTACAGTCACTATGGAAAACAGTATGGGGATTCCTCAAAAACCTAAACATAGGACTACCATCTGACCCAGCAATTCCATTCTTGGGTATATATCTGAAAACACTAACTCACAAAGATGCAAGCATCATAATGTTCATTATACCACTATTTAAAACAGCCAAGACATGGAAGCAATCAAAATGTTCATCAACAGATGAATGGATAAAGCAGTTATGGTAGAAATAAAACACACACACACTGGTCACATAAAAGAGTGAGATTTTGCCATTTGCAACAATATAAGTATACCTAGAGGGCATTGTGATTAGTGCGATACATCAGACACAGAAAGACAAATCTTCTATGTTATCACTTATATGTGGAATCTAAAAAATCAAACAAATGACTGAATATAACAAAATAGAAACAGACTCACAGATACAGAGAACAAAGTAGTAATTACCAGTGGAGGGGGAATGAAGAGGGGCAAGATAGGGGTTCAGACTACTATATAAAATAAAGCAACAAACTACTGTATAAAGTAAATAAGCACAAGGTATATTGTATATCACAGAGAAATATAGCCAGTATTGTATAGTAACTTTAAATGCAGTACCATCTATAAAAAAATTGAAACACTATGTTGTACACCTGAAACTAATGTGATACTGTAAATCAGCCATACTTTAATAACACACACACATATACACACATCACTGTCCCTACTCTTGAGAGTTCCGATTCTATAGGTCTGGGGTGGGGACTAAGAATTTGCATGCCTATCAAGCTCGCAAGTCATAATGATGCTATTGGTCTGAAGGGCTCTCTTAGAGAATCACTTGGACAATATAATCACGGCAGTCCTGATCTCCAGCTCCCCTGTAGCCATGTATGGTTGTGGAATCAAGCAGTTCCGTCAGTAAGGTAGTAGGAGATGTTTGCTGGGAACTTCCAGGAACATTGTGAACACTGTGCTTTCTTAACAAAAAGGAAGAGTATGGTTAGTGCCACCTTATCCCTTTTCCTGCTTTGGGCAGATAGGTGATGCCTGGAATTGTAGCAAGCATCTTATGTCCATTAGGCAGCAAGACAGCACTGTGGGGTTGCAGGAAGGAGAGGCTGCAAAAGGAAGAATTTAGGTCACTCATGACATACGTGAACCCTGGACCAACTACCTCCAAATCTCTTTCTGTTTAGGAAGTTAGACAACCAAACTATTGCTTAAACATCATTTAGATTAAGGATCAGGTACATTGTTATTTATAACTGACCTATACAAAAATTTCTGCAAAACAATCTTTTAATCAGACAATGGAAATTGGTGCCTCCCAGTCTGCAAAGGGCTGTTCACATCCATCAGGACATTCAGTCAATCCCAGAGTAAACACGATGTTGGCATAAAACAATTTTCTGTTTTCTGGGAGGGATGCCTTACTTTAAAAGTTTGCAGTTCACTGCCAAAAATAAACTACACTTTGAAAAACACTATGCCTGAGGGGCTACAGTTCAGAGGGTTGCAAAGAGTCAGACACGACTGTAGCAACTTAGCACACATGCACACATGTGCTAGAAAACATGTTGTCTAATATTAATACTGAAAGAAAGATGTAGGCCAGAAGTGAGGAAAACTGCCTAGAGATAGAGGCTTAGTTTCAAACTTGTCATTATAGACCTACCGTGCCTGATCCACAGCAACTGCCTCCAAAGACTGGATTCATTAAGCAAAACAAAACTTGACCTTCTATACACATGTCGCCAGATTAAATAAATGACCTATCACTAAGTATTCCATCACTAAGGGCAAAGTTTCCATTAAATGCGTCTCCTAGAAGTACAAAACACGTGCTGAAGTTGTAGTCCTTGAAGAAGTCCTATAGTAGAAGAATCCATTGTGTTCCGTTTAATGTAAACTTCCCCAAACTTACTTAGCCCACATTTTCCACTATGATATCTACTACCCTTTCAAAACACTTTGAGGAATGCTGACTTAATAAAATAGTGATCAAAAATGACTCTGCCTGTGGCATGAGTAACACAGTAGAAAAACTTAAATACAGCAGCTGATCTGTTGGGCTTCAAAACCCCAGTTCTTTATATACAGCCATGGATTCCAACATGTAATTTTTCCCACATTTATCATTTTGGAAAGTCATCTCTTAGTGTAACTGGTGGTATTTCTTTTTCTCAGTGTAAATAAAATAATGGTGAATCTTACAATCAATGCCACCATTAATTACTTATCAAACTGGTAAAGCATTGTATATGACTTTGAGCTAGTCACTTAACCAAGGTGAGCCTCAGTTTCTTGTTGGTAAAACTGGGATATTAAAGGCCTCATAGGGTGGGTATGAAAGTGAAATAATGTAGGAAACCTGGTCTCAATCTTCTCTAGGGAAGATCCCCTAGAGAAGGGAATGACTACCCGCTCCAGTGTTCTTGCTTGGAGAAATCCGTGGACAGAGGAGCCTCGTGGGTCCACGGGGTCACAAAAAATCGGACATGATTGACTGAGTGATTAACACACCACAATGTAAGTGCTCAGTAAAATGCTAGTTATCCTGATAAAAATTTTAGAAACTCTGAAAATGCTCTTTATTTCCCAAGTCCCTTCCTCACCTATCATTAATTCTTTCTTTAACAATGAATATTTTCCCCAAGAAATGTTAAAATGCAAATCCTTCAGGGAGAGAGAACCACAGGCTGGCAGTCATGCTCAAGAATAAAGACTAATGAAAGATCCTCTTTTGCAGGCAGAGTTTGACAGAGAGAGCAGAAGGAGGTCCCAAGGCACAAAGGTATGTGAAGACAGGGAAAGAAACTGGGCCACATCTAGGGAGGGAAAAGAGCGGTGAGGGTGGAGGCATGTTCTGCACAGTTTTCCTCAGTGTTGAATCCAGGTTTGTTTCCCCTGAGAGCCTCAGATTACTCTTTGCTTGGAAACCAAGCATCTCCCAGAGGCATCAGCCCTTCAGAGGGCATCAGGTATTCATGAATAGCCTCCCAAATGTGAGAAACCAGACACTGGGGAGGCTCCAGGAGGAGGGGGCGGGTGGACGCAGAGACAAAAGATAGAGGTGACCAGAGGCGAGTTTTGTCTCTTCATTCTGCTGGATATTTAGGCTAAGAAGCCAGAAGCAGGGGATCATGTGAACACTGAAAATTCTTAAACCTTAAAACCTACTGTTGAAAACCCAACACCAAACTGAAGAAATCTCTTCTCTCTTTCCTTTGACAAACATTTAATTGCAGGCCAGTATGTCCTTCATTAGAGAAGGCAATGGCACCCCACTCCAGTATTCTTGCCTGGAAAATCCCACGGACAGAGGAGCCTGGTAGGCTGCAGTCCATGGCGTCGCTAAGAGTCAGACACGACTGAGAGACTTCACTTTGACTTTTCAATTTCATGTATTGGGGAAGGAAATGGCAACCCACTCCACTGTTCTTGCCTAGAGAATCCCAGGGATGGGGGAGCCCAGTGGGCTGCCGTCTATGGGGTCGCACAGTCAGACACGACTGAAGCAACTTAGCAGCAGCAGCATGTCCTTCATCGGGTTTCTCTGGTGGTGCAGTGGAATCTGCCTGCAATGCAGGAGACACAGGTTCGACCCCTGGGTCAGGAAGATCTCCTGGAGAAGGAAATGGCAACCCACTTGAGTATTTTTGCTGGCAAAATCTCATGCACAGAGGAATCTGGCGGGCTACAGTCCATGGGGTCACAAAGAGTCAGACACGACTGAGCACACACACAGACACACATAGGTGCACACCTGCCCTTCATCAGCAGCGTCCTTTAAATAAATGAGGTCATCTTTCTGATGGAGCCCTTTTTATTTCCTAAGGAATCTTCAAAAAATATAACTAAGGTGGAGCAGAGAAGAAATATTTAAAGAATCAAGGACAAGTCTCAGAGGCACAAGAGCTTTAAGAGGTCCCAGCCATTTGCTGACTGTTTGACCTTGGACAAGTCACTTAACTTCACTGAGGTTCACCTGCAAGGCAAAGGCAATGTCTTTCACCTTGTCTGCTGCATGAAGATGACGTAAATATCAACTGAAATAATACAGGTGAACGTGCTCAACAAAAAATAAGTAACTGAAAGAGGCAAGACAAACTACTCAAGATTAAAATTTATATTTCCTTTGTCCTACTAATTACATATTTTAGAATTCAAACCTATAAAAAATAAGTATCTATATGAAAAGAATTATGTATGCAGATGTTTATTACAGTTCAGTTGGTATAGGAAGGGATGGAGGAAGGGAAAAGGAGAAAAAATTTGAAAGTTATTTGAATATTCCTCAATAGTAGGCTGGCAACATAAATTTCTGGTATATATCCATATGATGAAATATTATGAATGTATTATTATTTGAGTGAGATTTATATATCTTGACCTAGAGCATTTTCTCTGAAATGTCTTTAAGTCAGAAAAGCAAATAATATGTAGAGTCTGGTTCTATTATCTTATTTTAAAAAATAAAAGGGAAAGAAATTTATACAGTTGTAAGAGCATTAAAATAAAGTGTGGAAAAATACAGACCGCACTATTCGCATTGATTATCTGGGGAGGAGGGGATTAAAGAGAAAGATTATTAATGTTTCCTTCATGCACCTCTGAATTATTTGATATGATAAAAAGAAATATGTATAACTTTCATAATATGAAAAATCTAATAATGCTGAAGGAAGGGAGGGAGGGAACAGACACGAGGGAGGAAAAGGGAGAAGAAAGGGGTAAAAAAGATAGATCTCAAAATAGATAAAAGTCCCTTATATGTTTACAGTTTCCAGGATAATGCCTGGTTCTAATGGATAACTGGGAATTTTAGGCACAGCACTGACCTAATAGATCATGACCCTGAATTACCTGTTGCTTCTTCCTTCAGAGTCTGCTAGGTTCCAGGAGGTCAAGCAAGAGGACTGTGTTGCTACAACTCAGGATGAATTTTATTTTCCAAAATGAATGTCTATGCTGTTTCCCTTGCATCTTAAATATGAGATTGCTTTATCTACTGTCTTTACCTTTCTCTATATATGAGGGCTTCCCAGGTGGCTCAAGGGTAAAGAATCCACTTACCAATGCAGGAGACTCAGGCCTGATCCCTGGGAAGACCACCTGAAATAGGAAATGGCAACCCACCTGGGAAATTCCATGGACAGAGGAGCCTGGTGAGCTACAGTCCAGGGGGTCATAAAAAGTCACCTGAGTAGCTAAAGACTCACGCGCACATGCACCAGAAACGTGAGTTTCACATCTTCCTAGAGCTCTTAAGAATTTTTCCCAAGAGGAGCAGACACAAGGAACATCCTGTACTTCATCCTTGACAGCTGGGCACCAGAGATGTGTGCACACACTTGTTTCCTGGATATCACCCTGTCCTCAACTCAGCTCCCAGATTCCACTCCAGCAAAGCACCGTTTAGTACTACCACAAGTAACTGTTGAGATTTTACCAGTTGGAGATTTACATCATCAGCATAAAGTTTAGAAGGTCCTTGTAGGTATAATGATGCAGTAGAAAACACTCAGGACTCAAAACACTTTTTAAAATCATAAAACGCTGTGCTGGTGAAAGTGCAGACAGAGGGACACACAGCCTGCTGGTTTGAGGATAAACAGCTACCATATCTCTGAAAAGCAACCTTGTAATATAGCTGAAGGATCTTAAAAATATTTATATATTTTAAAGAAATTTTCTTTCCTAAGGAACTAATCAAGAAACAGCAAAAATATTTATGTATATATTATGTATCTCAAATGATTGTTATGGTAATTAATAAGCTAATTTATGAAAAGTGCTTAGCATAGTTACAGGTACCTAGAATGTCCTTTATAAGCTTTAGGTAATAATAATAACTGTAGGTTCTTTCCCTCTTTTTTCTCCCTTGCTTTTTTTTTTTTTTTCTATTGAAGGATAATTCCTTTACAGAATTTTGTTGTTTTCTGTCACACTTCAACATGAATCAGCCATAGGTATACATATATCCCCTCCCTTTTGAAACTCCCTCCCATTTCCTGCCCCATCCCCCCCCCCTAGATTGATTCAGAGCCCCTGTTTGAGTTTCCTGAGCCATACATCAAATACCCGTTGGTTATCTATTTTACTGATGGTAATGTAAGCTTCCGTGTTACTCTTTCAATGCATCTCACCCTCTCCTCCCCTCTCCCCATGTCCATCAGTCTATTTTCTATGTCTGTTTCTCCACTGCTGCCCTGTAAACAAATTCTTCAGTACCATTTTTCCAGATTCCGTATAAATGCATTAGAATGTGATATTTATCTTTCTCTTTCTGACTCACTTCACTCTGTATAATAGGTTCTAGGTTCATCCACCTCATCAGAACTGACTCAAATGTGTTCCTTTATATGGCTGGGTAATATTCCATTGTGTATATGTACCACAGCTTCTTAATCCAGTCATCTGTCGATGGACGTCTAGGTTGCTTCCATGTTCTAGCTATTGTAAATAGTGCTGCCGTGAAAAATGGGATACATGTGTCTTTCAGTTTTGGTTTCCTCAGGGTACATGCCAAGGAGTGAGATTGCTGGGTCGTATCATGGTTTTGTTCCTAGCTTTTTAACAAATCTCCATATTATCTTCCATAGTGGTTATGTCAATTTACAGTTTCACCAACAGTGCAAAAATGTTTCCTTTTCTCCACACTCTCTCCAATATTTATTGTTTGTAGACTTTTGATGATGGCCATTCTGACTGGTGTGAGGCATCTGATTGTGTTTTTGATTTGCACTTCTCTAATAATGAGTGATGTTGAGCATCTTTTCGTGCGTTTGTTAGCCATCTGTATGTCTTCTTTGGAGAAATGTCTGTTTAGGTCTTTTTCCCACTTTTTGATTGGGTTGTTTGTTTTCCTGGTATTGAGTTGTATGAGCTGCTTGTATATTTTAGAAATTAATCTTTTTCAGTTCTTTCATTTGCTATTATTTTCTCCCATTCGGAGGGTTGTCTTTTCACCTTTGTTATAGTTTCCTTTGCTATGTAAAAGCTTTTAAGTTTAACCAGGTCCCACTTGTTTACTTTTTTTAATTTCCATTACTCTAGGAGGCAGGTGATAGAGGATCTTGCTTTGATTTATGTCATTGAGGGTTCTGCCTATGTTTTCCTCTAAGAGTTTTATAGTTTCTGGTCTTACATTTAGATTTTTAATCCATTTTGAGTTTATCTTTGTGTATGGTGTTAGGAAGTGTTCTATTTTATTCTTTTACATGTAGCTGTCCAGTTTCCCCAGTACCATTTATTGAAGAAGCTGTCTTTGCCTCATTGTATATTCTTGCCTCCTTTGTCAAAAAATAAGGTACCCATAGGTGCATGGGTTTATTTCTGGGCTTTCTATTTTGTTCCATTGGTCTATATTTCTGTTTTTGTGCCAGTGCCATACTGTCTTGATGACTGTAGCTTTCTAGTATAATCTGAAGTCAGGAAGGTTGATTCTTTCAGCTCCATTCTTTTTTCTCAGGACTGCTTTGGTTATTCTGGGTCTTTTTGTGAGTTGTAAAAAATTTTCTTCTAGTTCTGTGAAAAGTGCCATTGACAATTTGATAGGGATCACACTGAATCTGTACTTTGCATTTGGTAGTATAGTCATTTCCACAATATTGATTTTTCCCACCCAGGAACATAAAATATCTCTCCATCTGTTTATGTCATCTTTTACCTCTTTCATTAGTGTCTTATAATTTTTTGTGTACAGTTCTTTTGTCTCCTTAGCTAAGTTTATTCCTAGATAGTTAATTCTTTTTGTTGCAATGGTGAGTGAGATTGATTCCTTAATTTCTCTTTCTGATTTTTCATCGTTAGCATATGGAAATGCAAGTGATTTCTGTGTATTGATTTTGTATCCTGAAACTTTCCTAAATTCACTGATTAGCTCTAGTAATTTTCTAATACTATCTTTAGGGTTGCCTATGTACCGTATCATGTCATCTGCAAACAGATTATTTCTTTTTCTTCTCTGATTGCTGTAGCCAGGACTTTCAGAACTATGCTGAATAATAGTGGTGAAAGTGGACACCCTTGTCTTGTTCCTGATCTTAGGGGCAATGCTTTCAGTTTTTCACCATTGAGAATAATGTTTGCTGTAGGCTTATCATATATGGCCCTTACTATGTTGAGGTAGATTCCTTCTATGAGTATTTTTTGAAGAGTTTTAATCATAAATGAGTGCTGAATTTTGTCAAAGGCTTTTTCTGCATCTATTGAGATTATCATATGGTTTTTATCTTTCAATTTATTAATATAGTGCATAACATTGATTTGCATATATTGAAGAATCTTTGCATTCCTGGAATAAAGCCAACTTGATCATCATGTATGAGCTTTCTGATGTGTTGCTGAATTCTGTTTGCTAAAATTTTGCTGAGGATTTTTGCATCTATGTTCATCAGTGATATTGGCCTGCAGTTTTCTTTTTTGTGTGTTGTTTTTGTCTGGTTTTGGTATCAGGGTGATAGTGGCCTCGTAGAATGAAATTGGAAGTGTTCTTTCCTCTGCAATTTTTTGAAAAAGTTTTAGAAGGATAGGCATTAGCTCTTATCTAAATGTTTGACAGAATTCTCCTGTGAAACCATCTTGTCCTGGACTTTTGTTTTTTGGGAAATTTTTGATCACAGCTTCAATTTCAGTGCTTGTAATTGTGTTGTTCATAATTGCTATTTTTTCCTGGTTCAGTCTTGGCAGATTAAACTTTTCTAAGAATCTGTCCATATCTTCCAGGTTATCAATTTTATTGCCATATAGTTTTTTATAATAGTCTCTTATAATCCTTTGTATTTCTGCATTGTCTATTGTAACCTCTCCTTTTTCATTTCTAATTTTGTTCATTTGATTCTTCTCTCTCTCTCTTTTTTTTTTTTTTTCTCTTGATGAGTCTGGCTAAAGGTGTGTCAATTTTATCTTCTCAAAGAACCAGCTTTTGGTTTTATTAATCTTTACTATTGCTTCTTTTATTTCTTTTTCATTTATTTCTGCTTGGATCATTATGATTTCTT